>JAODUH010078370.1:0-15596 GCA_027564835.1 Typhlichthys subterraneus
ATTTGAGTCAGGTGTGTTGGAGCAGGGAGACATCTAAAACATGCTGGATAGGGGCCCTCCAGGACCGGAGTTGGGCATCCCTGCAACAATCATCTAGTACGGTATGCCTCCCTTACAGTATGACCCCTGTGATGGCGGCCATCTTAATAAAAAACAAAAGGAAATACATTTTCCTCTATTCATATAGGATATTCAAATAGGATAGCTTGAAATTTGTTTTCTCTTGTGTCATACTCTTTACCTTGTTTTATTGCACGTTACCTCTAGACAACAAACCCTTTTTCCTCATTGTCCGATCACCTGATGCATATTTGCTGTCAATTAATGGTCTTGCTATTAACTAGGCTAGCCTACCATCTGATCTCAAGCTACAGTTTGACTTTGCTGTATACTTCTGGACCTCGTCACTTCATACGTGTTTATACTACAGTAACTTAAAATACATTTGAATCAAACTTCCTAACTATTAGATTGCTGGTGTAAACTGAAACGTACAATGTATCCTGATGTCAAAACTTCAGCTGGCCGCTGATTGGTCTGATTGTTCTCTAAACGCTTTTGCATTGAGGGGTTCCAGACTGAAGCTCACTGCAAATTAAATTGGAGCTGGCACGATCAGGACGGTCCCATGAGGCTACTGCTAGACGACCAATTAACATACCTTCCCTACATGGTGGGAATGAAACCCATTTTCTCTCTACAAATTGAAACCAAAACAATATATCCATTCATTGTCATGTTGATTTACTGTAGAATTCCTATAGACTAAATCTCTGTCATTGTATCCATGTGATGTAGTTTTGAAAATTGTCCGTGGCATGTTGGCGGTCTTCCTCTAAATGCCACATCCCTTTCTCTTCCTCTCTCATAGTTTCCTCTTGATTTTCAGAGACTTTCATGCATGTCGCTCTGAATCTCTGGCAGTGTCGCGCCAACAGCTGTTACCTGGCACGGAGAACAGTAATTACGCGTAAGAGCTTTCTGCTTCTCATCAATAGCTGTAATTACAGGGGAGAGTCATAGCGTGTTGAAAATCACTCGTCTACACTCAGGCGACACCCCACCTCCCCTCCACGCCACACAGCAGCCTACATGTTAAGTAATAAACAATTGTACAAATATATCACATCCCAAACTTGAATGAAAAGGGGGGTGTAGCATGAAGGATGCCAGATGTCTTTTTTGTTATATGTAATCACTTAGAAGCACTTTAGAAGTTGAAGCATACAACTTGTCTATCTCAGCATGCGGCTCCCAGACTGTGAGGAACAGGAACTCCTACAGTGTTACATACGGGTAACACCATTGCTATGCAGCAATGATTCCAACCAGAGGATTGGAGTGGAAGTGTGTGCCTTTAATTATTTAATTGAGTGACATACCACAAACTATAAAGCAACACTGCAGCCATACAGTAGCCTACTCTACTGTTAAAATTGTATTATATGACTCGCTTTCCTCTATATCCTAAAAAAGTGATATTAATTCTGTCCTGTAAGAAATTCTTAGAATATTGGCACTTTGTCGGTGGCTATAACAATTATTTCCTGGTATATTAGAACCCATTAAGTTGTGCATTTCCTGGTGTATTAGATAATGTATGTTGTAATAGTTGTGATAGCATCAAATTTGACATTTTACCTGTTTCAAAATGTGACTGTTTACGAGATTAACCAGGGAAACAGATTGTAGTTTTTCTGCAATAGGGGTTATGCAGAACATACTTCCGCATTTCTTAAAAGAGATCACATCGCTTCCGGATAGGTGATGCTACGAGCTGGAATATGCCTTCTTTTATTCAAGATGCCTCCAAGAACTAAAAAAAAAACAATATATACCGATGTCCATGTGCCTGATTAATACTATTAGTTAAATGTTTAAAAAATGTTTGCACAGTAAAAGGAAAAAAATATTCAATCAACATACAATCTGAGCAGGGATTCTATGCTATGCTGCAGATTTGTTACTTAATAGATCAGCACACTAACCCAACCAGTGTCTTATAATATTATATTACTGTCAACAGATTCATTGCACTGGTTGAACGGAAATATATAAATATAGGCTAGATGATACAAATCATTGTCTGAAGCAAACCCAAAGTAACAAGCTAATGTAATATACCGGAAAATGTTTGTTGCTTAGTTTTAGCATCTGATATTCTTAATTCTTTTAAATAAATAAGACCACACACACACACACACTCGTATTCTAAATATAACTTTAATATTGCTGTTGATGATCGCTTAACGAGTGTTGGTTATCGGTTAGAATTATATATATACAAAATTGCAATACATTATGTCTGATATCTGATTGCCCAAAAGTGAATATTACACTGTCAGTTTGGTTCAAACTAATGTAATGTTACCACCTTCTCCGATAAGCGGAAGCAATGAGACCTGTTTCCGGTTTGGTCATGTGACATTCGACATAACACCTATAGAATGTCTGTTATAGGGCAAAGAAGTCACATCACCCTTCCCCTGAAATTATTTTTTCTTCAAAATGGAGGCTGCATATCGCGTCAAAGTTAAAACACATCCATACAGGAATTCTCTAAAAGGGTTTACACACTATCATAGACACTGGAATTCACATTTGTGATTTTAGTCAACGAAACAAAGGCTTTATTAATAAAATCTACAAAATATATTAAGTATATTATAAGCATTCAATGCACGGTAGTTCACTCAGTTTTTGTCTTGGGATGAAATGGGGGATGAAATGGTCAAAATCAGCACAGCCCCGCCCTGCGTCCAGGGTCTCCCATTTACAACAATGCTATATTTAAACTCGGGTTAGTTTATCCTCAATGTGTAAGATTAGCTGTTAAGGGGTTTACCCTTTCCTTAAGATTTAGGGTCATTTTGGGGTTCTGTTTACTCTCTGGTTCATGGTTAAGTTAAAAGGTTAGTTTACATAGTTAAGCATGCTATCTTTGCATGCTCCCCTCTTGGCCAGGCCACTCTTGCAAAATATGTTGTAATCTAGATGACTATTGATTTACAGTACAGAAAGTGACGTGCAACCATGCATGGAACACTGTATATTTTTTGGGTGTACTGTAAATAGCCAAATAGCTTCCGTGTAGCTATTCTCACCCAGATGCAAGTAAAGACATGGGCTGTTCCACCCCAGGTGCAAATACACTTTGGCACATTGGCTAGACATTATGAAAATCATGTTCATGCTTTGAAGTTTTTCATGCAATTGCTTTTGATGCACAATTCCTAAAATCTAGATTTGTGCAGTTTGCGATTTTTGTATAGAACCTATAGCCATAGACAATAAATAAAAGTAAGGGAATATCCCACCACGCATTCCACGACCACATCATTAATGCATTGTTGCATTTATTTTTCCTGTGTCTGAAAACAAATACAATTTAAAATGTAATTGTAAAATTTAATCTAGATGAGGTGGTAAAAAGCGGGGAAATTGTTTTTTTTGTGTTTTTATCTAGTTTTTGCAAGCTATAATTAATTATTTTTTGGAGGTCAGGACACGTCCTATTGCAGTTGCCCAGAATCATTGGAACGTTAAACAGCATCTATTGACTCCCTTTGGATTAATCACACAATTGTTCGAGACAGTGCCATTTTATTATATCAGTTATGTAGTAATGTTTGTATAGTGGCAAGGGAAACCTTTTAAGCATTAAGCTCTGTATATCAGTGCTATAGTGCAGTGCATGGCGAGTGACTTTCCCAAATTGACTTGAGACTGCCAGCTTGCTCCATATATTGATATCAGTTGATATTTAAAGTGCCACTTTAACTGTATTAGCTGATCATTTAAGATTAACTTCATTCTAGTTGCTGTGCTGTGTTCCCTAGCTTTGCTGTTGTCAACAAGCAGAAGAGTCCACAGAGGACTATTCAGTCAAGGGTATTTAGCTGTCTATTGTTATTATACTGTCATTAGTCCGTATTATACATGTACAATACACTATTCGGAAAACTCCCATCACAGTATTTATAACAACTACAGTATTAACTGACTATATGTCCATGCTTGACATATCATTCTCAGATGAGGAATGAGATTGACCATTGTGGGTGGCTGCCAATCACAAACACTCACCACCTTCCAGCTCATTAAGATGTGAGGGAGGTCATCCATGTGGCGTACAGTTATGTTGCACATAGACATTTGCCCGTCTTTTCTAACATGTTTGCCTGGAGGTGTGCGGTCATACATCTGGTTCTCTCACTGTATTTCTGTTCAAGTCTATATTTACCAACTTTGTTGACCTGTGTCATGCCACAGGGTGCCCTGCAAGGTACAAAAGCTTTTAGTGTTCAACCACTACCTTCCTGTTGGCAGTGGCTCCATTACCACTTCATGTTTAATTTATATTTCGACAGGCACAAGGCTAATGTTTTACCCTGCACTGGCGAAATCACTGAAAAGCGAGTGGACTTCTCACTCTTTACTACAAGCAAAAGAAAAATGTAAAGGAATCAAAAGCTACAGCTACTCCAGGTTTAGTATTAGTCTCTTCCATTCATAGCACCACAGTATGTCCTGAACTTCTCTTACATACAGGGCCCTATAAGCATTCCAGCACTAGCAAGTTGGGTAGTGGCTGTTGTCATTGTTATTCCCACTGTACTGTATTAAGCATGATCATGATGTAGGCATTCTTTGAAAACATTTGGTCTTTACTATTGTGGGTAAAACTATGGTTGGTCGACATGAATAGCTAAGAATTCATGCATTAATTGCATTAAAAGCATTAATTAATGTGTGTAATGCCAGAGTTCAGTGTTTGTGTCTGTGTGTATCTGAACTGTTCCTATGAGTGAACTGTAGGACTATACTCTTTTGGACAGAGACCACAGATGTTGTACCTGGCATCTGCTGGACCCATTCTTCCTTCTTAGGGTTCACAGTGCTCATACTACTTCTGGCACCACATTGGCCCCTGGTACTTTGCAATCTTCTCATGCTACTTCTTCCTAATGTTGCTATCAGGTTTATCACAACATCTACACAACATCTAACACCTCTTCTCCTCCTTGTTAACCACCACTATGTCTAAGGGGCTTGGTCTTTAGATACCTTCTCTTCCTCTTCCTCCTGGTTACACTCTCGCTTCTGCTGCCTAAGGATCTAGTTTAGCATCTTCCTGATGTATTTATCGGTGCTTCTGGTTTCATCTTGGATAGCGTCTGTCGCTCACTAATCCTCGCCTTCCATCTTTTTGATGCTCGTATAGTCTCAGGGTGCGGGAGTTTGGGAACTCTCTGTATACTGCCTCTTAACAGATTTTTATCTGTGTGCTTTTTGTTTTTAGCCTATATTGGTTTTGTTTTCAGCCCTCTACATTAGACCTGTGCCCTTGTCTTTGGCTATTTTGGTCTGTGTATCTTTTGGCCAGTCGATATCCGTTCTTTTTCGAGCTGTAAAACAAAAAAGGTCCTAATTGTAGTTTACCTGATCGTAAACACGTACGATGCATCGTTAGACGACACGTGTTTCCCAAAACCATAGTTTGTAACACTGTCGTTAAATTGTGTCGTTTGAACTACAGCTCTCGAGGTGTCGTTAGAAGCATAGTTTCTATGCTTGTGGTGACTACGTCATAAACGGCAGAAGATACAGTCAAATAGGTTTATTAGCAAGGCATGTATATCTAATCTTGCTGTAGGAAAAGAGTAGAACTGTGTTTTGAAAAACCAAACTCAAACCGACATCATATCCTTATTAGAATTCAATAATTATTAATTATCGTTCATTATTATTATTATTATTATCATTCAATTATTTTTGTTGTCTTTTTCTTTTATTATCGTTTCTGCGTTAGCCTATATGAATGGACCTACTAATTAATATTTGTATTATTGTTATGGTTGTTGTTACAGGCTACTGTAGCTTATGAGTATGATAATAATTGTATAATTTCATATAATCAAAACTGCCCTAGACTATTTAATTCAGGCATAACATGACAAAGATGTTGAGTTTTTACAAGTTTCCCGCTGTAAAAGTCAGACAAAACACATCTGCAAACATTGTAGTTTGAACTACGGTGGTTAAAACCAAAATAGTTCAAACCATTGTCTTACTAACAATGTTCTGTACTTCGGATGTTCGTTAGTTCAACGATGCATAGTACAATGTAAATTCAATGCTATCGTCGTTGTACGAGAAATGCACCCCAGGTGCTGGGGTGATTTTTAACGAATATAATGTATTTATGTTTTCAGCCCATAAAATGCACTGTATTCTTAAATTGTGAATAACACCTTCCCCTTTTAATATTAACAGATGGTTAGTAATCTGACTGAATTTTCAAATTCAAATAGTTTTGGGAGCGATGTCACACTTGTTGGAAGCCTGCCACTGCCAGTTCATGTACTCAGGATACCGTTACAATAGCTTGTTTCATGTCAGTGAATTATCAAGGAAAGTCTAGTCATGGATACATCTTATTTATATTATATATTATATGAATATATGCTTTCAATACTGCCTGACATATACAATAAAGAAAGAGTATTTCTTTTTCAGTTCCAGGGCCATAAAATGTCCCTCAAAAACATGTTGTAATGTAACACATTGGATGTGTGTGTGTGCGTGTGTGTGTCCTGGCTGGTAGACCATTAGACAGAGGTTGTGTGTAATCCCTATTGTTGCTGAAATGCCACCGCTGTTATTAGGGAAGATTTATGTGCTGTGCCCAGGGATGGCATTGGAATGCCAGCTTGTGTATGTGTGCATGAGCGAGAAAGAGAGAGTGTGTGTGATTAATGCATTGCACTAGGGGACAGAGTCATAATGCCAGAAAACATTCATGTTTATGAACCCTCACATTGTCAGATCTAGCTAGAATCTCATGTGGTCATAACGGAATCATGGCACAAAACTATTTAAATTTTTTTTGTCTGCCTTCGAAAACCAACTATAGAAACGTAGCCTACACATAATAGTTATACAGACAATTTGATTCAGATTTAAGGCACTGACATTATTCTTTTTTTTTTTCCCAAGCTGAAAATATATTTTATACAGATCATCCAAGATACATCATATAATGAAATATACTCGATGTTGTGTACAATGCACACATTCACGGAATATTGATATATAATTTGAATGCCTGCTTGAATAAAACAAAATCCTTCTGTAAATACAAATATGTTTGCTAATTGATTTTGATATACACACATACATGCACACACAAGTCTCCCATTGATGACCACCTACAGTATCTTGAGTGTGCTGTGTGTTTTGTTAGCATGTGCATTGTGTTAGCATAAAGGTAGTAAACATTGACTGGCAAAGTGAGCCGCTTGTCTCTGACTTTTAATTATTGGTGAGATGAAGCACAGGAAACAGATCCTTGATGTGATGAAGGGAGGCAAAATGGAGGAGAGATAGAGGAAGGTCACTCTGTCTTCTAGCCATGCGTGGTCACTTGTCATTCATCTTCTGTGACTGCACCTGCTTGCGGCCCTGCATGTGCCTGTCCTTGTGGGCTAATATGCATCCAGAGCGTGGACGTTTGGATCTGTGAGTCTGAGTGTGTGTGTGCACGTGCAAATACATGTGCATACAGTACACACTGTGCACGCAGGCTAGACAATTGAGTATGAGTGAAGAGCGCCATGTCGCCGTCAAATCTTTGACAGCAGACAAAATGCGGGCACACTATTCCAAGAGGCTAACAGAATCTGTGAGACATGGGAGGGGAGTAAATAGGAGAGGGGTCGCAGAGGAGACCCTGAGGTATGCACGCAGTCATAATTGTAACAAACACCAGGCAGTGTGTGTGGCAGGGGACTCACTTATACAGACCCACTGCTTGCCAGTGTAAAGTGTATTGCAGTCTCTCTTGATGTCGGCTGCTTGTTTTGTGTCATCACCTGACCCCGATGCTACCTCCATGCATCCATTGACTCCCCATCCGCCTGTCCCTCACTTTCCATTACTCAGACAGGTTTTCCCACGCTGCCATTGCTGCTGGTATCCTCGGAGGCCTTGAATCCTATTATACTCTCCGATATATATCCTCCTTATCAACACCATCTCTTCATCCAGTCTGCCTGCCCACAGGCATCTACCATGGGATCTCTGGTTGGGGGTATGTGTTGGGTTGGTAATGGGGGGTGGGGGGGTTGTCATTTGGCATATGCTACTGTATGCTTCTCTTACTGGATATGCCCAGCACCAGTTAGTTCACACACATACTTCTCACATCATACAAAATGTTGTGTGTAAATTGCGATGTGTCCTTTTGATCAGTTATTACATATTAGGGATGGCACATTCCAGTTTTTTCAGTCCCGATACCGATACAGATACCGGCAGTTTGGGTATCGGCCAATACTGAATATCGATCCGATTCCAGTGTTAAATTTAAGTTATAAGTTAAATTGCAAAGTAAATGACAGCCAATCTCTATTTTAGGACTTAGATGCATTTTATAAACCTGCTGCTGATAGTGTGGCCTAGGTAGATTAGACATGGCTGATGCTTGACAGTAGAGCCACACGTGTACATTTATTTAATTGGATTAGCCCCATGGATCGGTTGGAACTGTCCAATTGTCACCGATACCGATCCAGCTATTTAAGTCAGTATAGGACAGATTTCCGATATCAGTATCGTATCGGTGCCATCCCTATTACATATACAGTATCAATGCATGCTTATTAAACCATGCATTTAAATGTATTTAAATGCCATAGACACTTTTCACAGTGACCCGGACGTGTTGTTGAAGACAGACAGTATAGACAATATTGCCGTGTTTGAAATTGTTCGCCCAAGAATGTCTGTAATCTATAGAGTCATTATTTTCAGTTTAGCCTTAGACTGAGCCTATGTAATGCAGAGCACAAACACCCCTTGTGCCTTGCATGCAATGCAATACATGCAAAAATGGCATCGTTATCTGTGCTGAACGTCTGATACATATAGCTAATAGGTACATATGCTGAGGTGAGTCAATATTCATTCTTAGTATTGTCACTCACAAATCTGTAATTCTGGTGCAACGCTAGTGTACTGCTTCATTTACTAATTTTAGTTGTTCCATTTATTATAAGCATCAACCATAGCCTACTTATCTAACCAACATCGAACAGATTTACAAGACCTACAAAAAGTCACAATTGCGTCGTTAAGTTTGCCAATGGACTCCTATATTTAAAGTCTGACTTGGTCATTGATGTCACGTCACACAGAGGGGCGAGTGCAGAACAGACGAAGACACATCTAATGAAGTACTTAACCAAGCCACTGCTTTAATGAAACTGACACAAACAAGGGAGCGTAACAGTCAGGTACACAAACAATACAGGAACAAAGGCAAAACTGGTAACAATAACCGACAAACGAACAAAGGACGCCCCAGCCTTATATAGGCTCACATCCACACGTGCTATAAACAGATAGCACGTGTGGATGTGGGCAGGTGTTCGTCGAATGGACCCACACAGGCAAGACCAACGGGGAAAGTGTAGCAAATAAGCCTGTCTTAGGCAACACATTGGCCCAGTGGATATCTCTGTGGCCTCACAGCAAGAAGGTCCCGGGTTCTAATCCCGGTTGTCCTGGCCTTTCTGTGTCGATGTTCTTCATGTGTTTGTGAGGGCTTGCTGCGGTTTTCCCCCACTATCAAAAAACATGTCAGGTTAACTTTCTCCTGTCAGTGCCATTGACCAGCAACACTGGCCTCTACCTGGATTGGGTCCCCAGGCGCTGCACAGTAACTCACTGCTCCCTTGAGGGATGGGTTAAATGCAGAGAACATATTTGTGCTAAACACTGGGCCACCGTATAGGCCAACACATATTACTTTTAGCCAACCATGACAAGAAATAACCATAATAATACAGTAGATTTAGGCTACTTCGGGTTAACAATATGTAATGATATATCGTTTTGGGCCCCCCCAGTCTCCTTAGTAGCCCTATATCCATCAAACTTTAGTGATGTCTCTGAGCATGAGGAAATGTTCAGAAAAAAGCATTAGGCTGTGCTGTTTACACACATACTCACTTACTCACAGGCCTGAGAATGTTGTTCAGTTCAATTATAGTGATGAACAACAGTAACAATCATTTATAATGATCAGCAAATGTTAGTCTAATCGGGTCTCGAATTGTCTATGGAGTTACAGGCAATAAAAATAATAATAATAACAATAATAATAATAATAATATATTTTTTTTATTTGTAACACACTTTAAATTAAACAAAGTCCTATATAGAATAGCAATAGCAAATTAATTTGTCTTCAATGTTGATTGGGTTAATGAGGAAAGGACACCCCGTGTTCAACATCTACTTCAGGCTCAGCGGGAGGAAGAAGAAAAGGATAAACTCAGGGTATGTTAAAGAAAACCTGCTTGCTAGCAGGCTAAGTTCACAGAGTCAGTTACCATGCAAACGTTCCCAGAGTTATCTTTGTGAAACAGAAGACTGATAATTTCCCTAATTTCAGGGTTTAACAAACTAATTAAAGTATTCACTAAACCCACTTTCCGAAACAGGGCTCATCATACAAACAAACAACAAACAAAATATACCTAACAATATGCCAAATACATAAATATACAGCACACATAAATACTCAAAAACACAGCCTCTTCCATCAAGACCTTTTACTTTCAGGGGGTATAGCCTATCTAGTCTTTGGAATTAAATGAGTTCAAAGTTCATGGAGTATGTTCCACTTCATGTCAGAACTCAATCCTGCTCTAGATGACTGAAACCATGGCAACAGAGCAGAACTGTGTGTCAACAGTACCACTTCCACTTCATCTTATCAGGTAATCTCAGCCTGACATAAAAAGGCCATGACTTGAAATATGAAATATTTCTTGTTTAACCTGCATGCACCCAATGCAGTCTTATTTAGCACTGTTGGCCTTTTCAAGCCAATTCCTGCTACATGATTAATGAGTTATACTGTATACGTGAAATTGAAAAATGTCACTTACTGGGTATTTGGTAAGTTGTTTTCTTAAAGTTACCCTAGAGGTGATTTTTGTAATGTGTTTTTGAATGTTTCACTTTCTGATCAAACGTTGGTCACAGATTTGGAGATTTTAGAAAGAAAATAGAGTTTGAGTCAAATATAATTTTCAGTAATTGGCTGTGTTCACTTGTGTGTTATTGGGAGCGCTATAAAAGACAATAGATTCAGTTTCAAAGTAAGTTCTCCATGAAGCAGGCCAAGTATAGCTTCTCTCCAGGGACTGTCTGAAATTAGTTTTCAATGGCACACTCTGGGATTTCAACAACTAACTTTTTGGCTCAGTAGTGGGCTAATACTTCCAGCTCTGTGTTTTTTTTAGCTGAATATTCAATACCCCCAAGTGTACATATCTGTGGGGTACTGTTTTTATTTGCTGAGGCATCAGCTCTCTATCAATTGTGGTTTATTTCCCAGCTTCCTGTCCCCATTCTCCCTCTGATTTAATCTCTCTCAGCATGAATCACAGGGCTTTCTTCCAGCTAATAACCTGCAATCGTATGTATCGTCCTAGAGCAATATTGTGAGACGTCATTTTCCTCCATTTCCCGTTTTGATTTGGCCCCATGCCCTCCATCTCTCACTCTAACAATCCCCCCTTCCCTTGTTGCTCATCCCTTTGCCCCGCTTTCCGCCTCCTGTCCAAATGGCAGCCCAACATTTGCCTCTCCATAGACGCCTCCAGGTTGCTCTGTTACCACGTGTGTGTGTGTGTGTGTGTCTGCCCATGGGGCCTCTCTAGTAATAGCAGAGGAACGATTAGAGTCAGTATGTATTTTTCTATTCTATGCATTTCTATTTCTATTATATATATTATATTCTATTATATATTCTATTATATATTCTGCATATCACCCTAACGCTGTCAATATTTGTGCAACTGTGCTTATGTACTGTATGCATGTGTATGTCCACACTGTATGTGTTTTTGCGTTTGCAGGCATGCGGTGATGTTCGCGTTAGCATGCATGCTTATGGTTTCTGTGTTTGGTGTTGTCCTGCATTTGGTTTTACAGTATGTGACTGAAGTTGAGTTGCTTCATCTGCCACAAGACAGCATTCCCCTCCTCTTATCTGCCTCGTTGTGTTCCTGATCACACTTTCGGCTCCGTCGTTCTTTTGATTCTCTCCTCACCCTCCGTCTGTGATTCACACCTTCAATCTCTTCCTCTTAACTCCACTGGCCTTATTAAAGCACATAAACATGTATGTACTGTGCACAGTCAACCAAACACACTGAGAGGGGTGTCTGACATGGTGGACGTCACTGGCAAATTCAGCCTGGCTTTTAATAGCCTATCCTAACATTTAAGTTATTGGTTTCTAACTTGATCAGATTAGATTAGATTCATCTTTATTTTCAATGAGCAATACTGTTCGCACCACTGTTTGCCTTGACAGTGTTGTTTATATCTATCTGATGTGCAAACATATGCTGCTGTGGTGCAAAGGCGACAGTAACATATGATAAAAATTTGGCTCAAGGTAGATGGTTGTTTATACAAAGTAATAAACATAAATAAATATGAAACCTACCCCTCCAGGACGTATGGCTCCTGTATCTCCTACCAGATAGGAGGAGGGCAAGCAATATATGATTGGTCTGTGAGGGTTCCCTGGTGTTGCTGCGAGCTAATCGCTTGTGTATATAGCTTGAGAGGAATAAGTAGATAATGCGTCACCATGTTGGGTTAGAAAATACAGTACTGGTTTGGTTATTTCCTTGGTGTTGGAATATTGTTTAACTTGGGTAATAATGGTTTAGAGAGATTGACAGTTTGCACCCTTCTTGTTCCAATGGCGTAACTGTAAAACTGGCGTACCCAGTTTTCTCAGGGTATCTCGGGATGTAGGAGGTATTGAACGGCAGCTCTGTCTTGGCCAGACTGGAGGTGTTGAGAGGCCAGGTGAGATCATCAAAGATATGGACACCCAGGAATGTAAAGCTGGAGACACGCTTCACTTCTGTGTCGTTAAAGTGGTCAGGACATGCCCGGAGATGCCGTCAGGACCAGACGATTTGTGTGATTCAGGTCAGCAGAAGGCTTCTCTGTTCATCCATGGCTTCTGATAGGGGAAGTTTCTGATGGTGATCTGTCTGCATAATCTTGAAAAACCTGCATCGTTGTTGAGGTTCAAATGAAGACCATTGTCATATTTTATAAAGTTTGAAACGCTCTCATTGGTGAAATGAGCGGCACTAGTACATAACTGCTGGCTGAAGTCAGACTCATCTTATATGACTGTAAATTGTATAGTAGTATAGATAGATGCGTTGGATGGTAAATGTACAATCTACTGAGTCTAAATGTTTGTTTTCTTCCAGTACAGTATGTGAGTATGTGTGCCACTGTACATGTTTCCACAGTGTGCATATGTGTCCCTACATAAGTATGTGTCATGGCCATGTAACTGACACCAGAGCTTCACTGAGCATACTTCATTAGAAACAATAAAATTCAGGCATTTTCCTTCGCTCAATCCACTGACTGTTAAGTGACTGATAATCACTCTTAATCTGCAACAAACAATTTTGTTATTCAGCATAATTTGGAGAGAAAAATGTATATTGCATATTGTGCCCATTGCTGCTTGGTTTACAGGTACCGTTACTGACCATTATATTGCTTTTACCGTTAAAATGTAATTTGACGGTTTTGACTATGTTTTGGAATAAAGGTTTCAAGGCGTAATCTCTGCACAATTGCTGGTAAATGTAAAATATACAATGGCTGCTTTTAAGGTATTCATAGGGAACAAATAATGAGCATGGCGTTAGTTCTCGCAGGTCACAGAAGTCAGCGCGCTGCCGGCTATCAGCTGACAGTCAGCCTCCATTCAGCTGATCACCCAGCTGACTTAGCCTAACCTAGTCATTGGCCCTTAGAAGGAAGGAGCTGCCTTTATAATGGTTCCTGCCATTTGCTCTCTATTGCTGAGCAAAGCACCACCCCTCTCATACCTTGTCCATTTGGTTGTGATGCTTGTTGTCTGTTCTGGGGACATTTTATGTTGTGTTGTTGCTTTGTTATGCCTGCTGTATGACTCTATTGCTGCAGGCCTGTTCTGTGTGTGTACATATGATGTGTTGCTACAGGCCTGTTCTGTGTGTGTACATATGTTGTGTTGCTACAGGCCTGTTCTGTGTGTGTACATATGATGTGTTGCTACAGGCATGTGTGTGTGTACAAATGTTGTGTTGCTGCAGGCCTGTGTGTGTGTACATATGTTGTGTTGCTACAGGCCTGTGTGTGTGTACATATGATGTGTTGCTACAGGCCTGTGTGTGTGTACATATGTTGTGTTGCTACAGGCCTGTTCTGTGTGTACACATGTTGTGTTGCTACAGGCCTGTGTGTGTGTACATATGTTGTGTTGCTGCAGGCCTGTTCTGTGTGTGTACATATGTTGTGTTGCTACAGGCCTGTGTGTGTGCACATATGTTATGTTGCTGCAGGCCTGTGTGTGTGTACATATGATGTGTTGCTACAGGCCTGTGTGTGTGTACATATGTTGTGTTGCTGCAGGCCTGTGTGTGTGCACATATGTTGTGTTGCTGCAGGCCTGTGTGTGTGTACATATGATGTGTTGCTGCAGGCCTGTGTGTGTGTGTACATATGATGTGTTGCTACAGGCCTGTGTGTGTGTACATATGTTGTGTTGCTGCAGGCCTGTGTGTGTGTACATATGATGTGTTGCTGCAGGCCTGTGTGTGTGTGTGTACATATGATGTGTTGCTACAGGCCTGTGTGTGTGTACATATGTTGTGTTGCTACAGGCCGGTGTGTGTGTACATATGTTGTGTTGCTACAGGCCGGTGTGTTTACACTGTAAAAGCTTTTGCTGTATTTTTGCTGTTTCTCTATTTTACTGTTGCCAGTAAGTTACTGTATTAAAAATGTACAGTAACTTACCAAAATTATATTAGTATAGTAAGATGCTGATAAAAGGCTTTTTGCTACACACAACATACTATACTTTTTATACTATAACATACTATAACATTACATTTTAAATGATAAAAGTTAATTTAGAAATAGTTTTTATATATATTTTATTATAATACACTGTTATTACCATGTTATTACACACTGCTTACAGTATATTATAATACACTGTTATTACACACTGCTTACAGTATATTATAATACACTGTTATAGCACACTGCTTACAGTATATTATAATAGACTGTTATAACACACGGCTTACAGTATATTATAATACACTGTTATAGCACACGGCTTACAGTATATTATAATATACTGTTATAACACACTGCTTACAGTATATTATAATACACTGTTATAGCACACTGCTTACAGTATAACAGTATATTACAATACACTGTTATATGACACTGCTTACAGTATATTATAATACACTGTTATAACACATGGCTTACTGAATATTATAATACACTGTTATAGCACACTGCTTTCAGTATATTATAATACACTGTTATAACACACTGCTTAGAGTATATTATAATACACTGTTATAACACACTGCTTACAGCAGGGGTGCCCAACCCTGGTCCTAGAGAGCCGCAGCCCTGCATGTTTTAGATGTCTCCCTGCTCCAACACACCTGATTCTAATGAAT
>JAODUH010078381.1:0-14262 GCA_027564835.1 Typhlichthys subterraneus
CCCCCCCCCCCCCCCCCCCCCCCCCCCCCCCCCCCCCCCCCCCCCCCCCCCCCCCCCCCCCCCCCCCCCCTGACATACTGCTAGTCCTCTATTTGCCCAGAAGGATTCTGAGGAAACGACCTTCTATGAAGTGAATATTATATAATAATAAAAAACACATTGGGGGAGGCATTTTGAACATACTGCATAGTGCACAGTACATTCACAGCACTGTATAACAACATTATGCACTATAATAACATTATGTTAACACATATTATTATAGTAACATGTACCGCTAACCACTCAGTCAGGAGGAGTGAATGATCACAACAAACGGCTGCGGGCCTTTCACTCTACAGACAGAATCAGCCTGTCACACACTGTACACCCATCCCCAACTAATGGTAAACGGGCAATGGGGACAATGGGGGATTGGGGGGGGGGGGGACTTAGTCCTTCCTGTTAGCAACAAACAAGGAAGCTTAATCTGCACAGGTCTTCCTGCTCTCTCAGCTCACAGTAACTGAGGACAGGCTATTCTGCTAGCCTAAATAGCTAGGCTAAATGGCTAGCGGGCTAGCAGACTTGCTAGGATAAATGGCTAGCGGGCTAGCAGACTTGCTAGGATAAATGGCTAGTGGGCTAGCAGACTTGCTAGGATAAATGGCTAGCGGGCTAGCAGACTTGCTAGGATAAATGGCTAGTGGGCTAGCAGACTTGCTATGATAAATGGCTAGTAGGCTAGCAGACTTGCTAGGCTAAATGGCTAACAGGCTAGCAGACTTGCTAGGCTAAATGGCTAGTGGGCTAGCTATTTCTGGCCGGTGTTGCAATGAAGCGATTGCTCTGACTCTCCAGGGCAATCTCCCGCTCCAATGTCCCCTCACTCGTCAACAAGGCCCCCAGGTACTTGAACTCCTTCACTTGGAGTAAGTTCTCCAGTGTGATATATGCAACTGCGTGACACAGGAGTAGATGTAACGCATGCCTGTTTTAAGGTTTTAAACTGGCTGTGGTCACTTGTCTGTGACTTCCTACTCTCATATTATCTTCCTGTCAGTAGTCTATCCACTACGCTCACATTATAAACCCCAGCCACATATTTTGTTTCTTCCCGAACACAAATCATAAAAAAAGATAATAATAATAATGTGTTTGAAAAAAAATGTCATAAAACTATTTGTGCTTATCCGTATTCGACACCACTTCTACTTGCTACATGCAAGACATTGTGTGCATAATGGGTACATATACAGAGAATCTTTCCCTATATTTGTTTTTAAGGACCTAGCACAGAACGTACGGAGCCCTTATTGTTATTGTACGTTTTCTCTTTCTCTCATCAGTCAACGGCAATCCCTAGAACCATGTTGTGAATAGTTGTGAATTTTGGCATACATACAGAGATCACATTCTCGTGTCCAATCACCTAATTTTATCAAGGTACAGTCCTCCATATAACACCACCAACAGGTCAAATTTGATGTCAAATAAAGGTCTTATAACTTTCACAACCTCCTCCCAGGCTTGTTTGGATCACCTACAGACAAAGCTCATCAAAAGTAATAATATCACAGAACAAAAGGTTATGGTATTCTGCTTTAGGAGAAGGTGCAATCTGCCCGCTAATACTTGAAGAAATGTCAGCACAGTCTGTGGATTTGATTTACTGCCGTTTAATTAAGCACAGGTGCAATGAAATATCTGGAGACAGGGTGTTCTGCAGGCCAAGGTGGGCCATGCATGTTATGATACTATCATAACATGCATTGTTGACGACAGCTAATCAATCACTGTGTAATCCACCTTGTGATGCAAGACACGGGATGGATTTCAGAACCCATCCAAACACAAGAAAACGCCTCTCATACCATAGCACACACGCAACGTACATATCACCGCTCGAATCGCTTCACGCCACCGGTCTCTTTACGGGCCGGCTTTACTGTTGTCTACCCAAAGACACATTCTTGCAGAGTGATATAATATTCTGTAAGGAGAGATGGGAAGCTAATACAACATTAAATATGTTGAAGAGAGAGAGAGAGAGAGACGGGGTTGCTAACGGCAATTTACACTGAGAAAATTATACAGCATAAAATATGTGTTAGCTAACTTGTGGAATCGAACAAGCAAGCAAACAAATTAAAGCTAAATTATGTTATGGTTAATGAATCATATTTTCTATGATTTTACAATATGAAAATGAAGCCATACCACGTTAAGGCAGGCAGGCAGGCAGGTAGGTACACACAGACAGGCAGGCAGGCAGGCAAGACAGGCAGGCAGACAGACAGACAGACAGGCAGGCAGGCAGGCAGGCAGGCAGGTACACACACAGACAGGCAGGCAGGCAGGCAAGACAGGCAGGCAGACAGACAGACAGCCCCCCTCCCCTCACTCCCCACACAGGAAGGCGAGGTTCTGCAGGTGGTGTTTTGCGCCCCGCTACACAGATAGACAACAGGATGTGTGGCACGCTACTTCCTGTCCCACATCACGGCGGCACAGAGTTCAGCCAGCCACCAGCACGGAGCAGCCGATCACAGATCTGACATCGTCCCGCCACATCTCACACTTTGAGTTCTCTCGTTGCCGGTCCCCCACTACAATTTAATAACAGATATCAGCCCCCCACCCCCACATCATCAAGTGCATGGAGAGGAGAGTGGATGATCCACACTACTAATGAATCTCCTCCAGAACACCCTCCTACCCCTTCCCACACATCAAGTCCCAACAAACAAGCCCAACCTAGCCTTGACACAGACCGCAGTGGCCATTAAAAGCATAACTACCAGGATGTGTGCTTTTCTTTTTTCCCCCTACAATTTAGAAACACTCTTGACAACAATGTCATCTCATGAACTGACATCGCTGGGTTGGTGAGTGCAGACAGACGAAGGAAAACACAGGGAAAGGCACAGTACGTGCACCTTGAGCCGCTTGCTCTGCGTTTAATGACACATAACTTAAACAGTTGCATGAACAAACACAGCTCGACCAGCAAACAGGAGAATGCAAACAATAACCCACAAACACAAAAGGGAACCTCCAGCCTATATACCCTCACACCCACATGACTGGAGACAATCGGCTGATTGCATGTGTGGGTGTGGGGCGCTGGGATCAAGGGCAGTCCACCGCCGGCCAAACCACTCACTGGCGAGGCATTTCGGTCCTCGGCGTATCCCTGGACGTTACACTAACCCACCCTGATTGGGCCGCCAGCAGGGTGGCTGTGTGAACACTAATGCGAACAGGGTCTTCAGACTGTACTCTCAGCAAAAATAAATTGAGCTGAGAGCAGTAGTCGGGCGGAGCCAGGCTAGGCTACAGCTGGACAGCACTAGGACCAGAATCATGTGTAAAGACAAACAGCTGCTCTGCTAAGAGCGAGGGTAGCTAACCCATTAACATCACAGTGACTTCATAAAAATAGAGTTTGTTCCTGCCCGCGTGGTTCCGTCCGCGTGGTTCCGTCCGCGTGGTTCCGTCCACATGGTTCTGCCGATGTGGTTCCGTCCACGTGGTTCTGTCCACTTGGTTCTGTCCACTTGGTTCTGTCCACTTGGTTCTGCCCAGAGCCATGCACAGAGAGAGTCATAGCATCTCAGTTCACTCCAATGGACCGCTTTTTCACAGCAATGGCGGATCGTGGAGCCTCAAAATACTTCCCGGGAGTTAGCCTAAATACTAAATCAAAAATAACTTACAATAACCTGGTTACATGAGTGTGCACAACCTCTTATAACTGGGGATGTGGCTGTGTTCAGAATTAACCAATCACATTCAAACACTGTTAAATTGACTAATTAATCACAAAAAAAGTTCAGCTGTTCTAGTAAGATTTTCTTAGTTGCATCTCAGCGCAAAAGTCATGGTCCGCAGAGAGCTTCCAAAGCACAGAGGGATTTCATTGTTGAAAGATATCATTCAGGAGAAGGGTACAAAATAATTTCTAAAGCATTAGATATACCATGGAACACAGTCACTTATGAAGAACTGGACGTCCCTCCAAAATTGATGAAAAGATAAGAAGAAAACTTGTCAGGGAGGCTTCCAAGGGGTCTACAGCAACATTAATGTTACAACAATGTCCCATATTCTTCATATGTATTGGCTATGGGGTAGGGTGGCAAGACGGAAGCCTTTTCTTACAAAGAAAAACATCCAAGCCTGGCTGAAGTTTGCAAAAACAAACATCAAGTCCACCAAAAGCATGTGGGAAAATGTGTTATGGTCTGATGAAACAAAGGTTGAACTTTTTGGCCTTAATTCCGAAAGGTATATTTGGTGCAAAAACAACAAAAACACCATATCCACAGTGAAGCATGGTGGTGGCAGCATCATGCTTTGGGGCTGTTTTTTTATTCAGCTGGAACCAAAGCCTTAGTCAAGGTGGAGGGAATTATGAACAGTTCCAAATACCAGGCAATTTTGGCACAAAACCTTCAGGCGCCCGCTGAAGATGAAGTTCACTTTTCAGCACGACAACGACCCAAAGCACACATCCAAATCCACTAAAGCATAGCTACACCATAGGAAGATTAACGTTTTGGAGTGGCCTAGCCAGAGCCCAGACCTGAATTGAACACTGGTGGGGTGATATGAAGAGGGCTGTACACAGGCGATGTCCTCCCAATCTGACAGATTTGGAGCGATTTTACAAAGAACAGTGGGAAAATATTGCCACGTCAAGATGTGCCATGCTAATAGACTCCTACCCAAAAAGACTGAATGCTGTAATAAAATCAGAAGGTGCTTCAACAAAGTTAGTTTATGGGTGTGCACACTTATGCAACCAGGTTATTGTATGGTTTGTTTTTCATTTTTCCCCATCGAAGATGTCAGTTTGTTTTCCAATTGAATTGTTGACATTATAGGTCACATTAAAGATGGAAAAGGTTCTGACATTATTTATCTTTGTCTCATTCTTTTACATCACATAAACCTGGCATTTTAACAGGGGTGTGTAGACTTTTTATAGCCACTGTATTTATATTAAATCTGCCCACCAATCACTTCCGGGAACTATTGTGCCATAGGGTTGGCCTCTCCATGAACCATGTGACCGTTGACAATTTCGAACTTCCGTTGGCGTAACTGTTATTTCCATGGACAGAACCACATAGATAGAACCACATAGATAGAACCACATGGTTCTGTCCATGTAGTTCCCATCGGGACCAAACTGTAAATAAACCCAGCAGGAAATGCAGCTGGATGACAGAACGCCACAAAATAAAAAGAGAACAAGTGTGTGTGTGGCAGAGGAAAATAAAACACATGTGAGGCGACACGTGAGAGACAGAGAGGAGGCGTGATTAATGAGATAGACACTTTGAAGACAGGAAGACGCGTGGTGACCATCTTGTCAGGGCGGGGATGGTGTGGCGTGGAGGAAGTCTGCCCTACGCACCAGTGGTGTGTGTGTGTGGGGGGGGGGGGGAGGTCAAGACATGCGCTGCAGCCCGAGGAGGCGGGGCGACCAACCCCCCCCCCCCCCCAGGGCCCTGGCTATATGCTGGGGCAGGCTGACGAGCTGTGCGCTATGTTCCACAGAGGCCAACGTCTACTCCCTGCGACGGTGGCATCCGCACGCAGCCATTGTTGTGCAGTGCCTAGCAACCATCTCTTGTCTCCTGTCCGCACATAGGGCGTCTCAATAGCCAATAAGAAGGCAGCACTTCCTGCCTTTCCCGTTAAGGAGACATAGTCTTCTACTATTTCCTGCCAAGAAAAAGACCCTTAAACTGCATGTGTTAGAATGACCCCGGTAAACACACTGTAAACCATCAGTGTCCAAGGCCAGCAGAGACAACATAATAATAATAATAATAATAATAAGGAACATAACACTAGATGTGGTAAAGAGGGCAGCCGTGAGCCACTGGGCTTTAGGTCAGACCTCTGTGGCCTGGCAGGTGCTTAGCCAGTAACCAGCAGATCTGTCTGGCATTCAGACGGATGCCAGACCTTTGGTGCACAATCCCTGGCTTGACCGTTTGTTATGCCTTTTACACTGAGAAACACTACGCTGCTCTGACAATGTGAATACTGTGATGAATGCCATTAGACTTGACCTCATTTGGTGGGCCTGGTGGGACTCTGATTGAAACATGGAAAGCAAACAGTGTGTATATTTAGGTAAAGAAAAAGCATACCAAACGTGATTGAGGGGTTAAATGGATTTAATCAAGTTAGTAGGTAGCCTTTTCATTAAAAAACTATTAAATACAATCCCCAAAAGGAACTAGCAACTAATGGCCAGAGCAGAATGTGGAATAATGCAATAATCAAAGCAAGGCAAACAAATTCCACCCATTCATTCACACACACACACACACACATACACTAACATGGAGAAAATGGCTGCTTCATGCCACAAATAGACAGCTGGTCTGAGTGCATCTATAAATATACACGACAAGCCAAGAGCCACAGAACATCCCACAAGAAAGAGCAGTCCTTTAGAGCTGGGCCCGTGGGTCTGAGAGCAGCCAGCAGCTCTCCAATCAGCTCTTGGGGAGAGCATAACATATGTTAGCTGTGTTATTGTTAGAATTAGCATCCCTGGGCTTCAACGGATGTGGGTTTGAGCCTCCGCTGGCCTCAGGGCTCAATCACATCGTCCATCTAAAATTAGTGGGCTGCCTCTATTCTGGAAGGCAGATCGTTCCCCGCTGATTGTGGAGAAGGAAAATCGTGGAGAAAGTGGAGAACACCAACTCAGGCTGCGTTTGTGACGTGCATTCACAAACACTCACGACAAATGCAGTCAAAATACAAATCTATTTGAGACAGGCTCAGGTTTTGCTTTTCTCTTTTTTTATCTTCCAGATGACTGATCTGCAGTCAAAATGTATTAGGTTATGAAAATGTAATCAAATTCAAATGACATGCTTCAACAATCACAATGCTATGATCTTAGGAGAAATAGCAAAACAGCAATCGGCACTTAAGTTCAGTATATTTTTAAAGTTATCTTTATTTTATTAGTAAGTCCCATAGAGATCTATCTTGGCCAAGGTACAACAACAACAATGTAGTTGATTGATGCTAGATAGCTTGTCCAAAACGTTTGTCAATGTGACAGTCACCTCTGGATGCCTTTAGCCCTTAGCGGTCTCCTTCATTGAATAATTCTCTAAAATGCTAACAATTAGCCTTCTCTCCCCACTCCAACATGCTAACAATTAGCCTTCTCTACCCATTCCAACATGCTAACAATTAGTCTTCTCTCCCCGCTCCAACATGTTAACCCCTAGCCGCCTCCCTGCTCCAACATGTTAACCCCTAGCCTTCTCCCCGCTCCAACATGCTAACAACTAGCCTTCTCTCTCCGCTCCAACATGCTAATCACTAGCCTTCTCCCTGCTCCAACATACTAACCAGTAGCACTCTCTCCCTGCTCCTACATGGCATGCTAACCGTTAGCCCTCTCCCTGCTCCAACATGCTAACCCCTATCATGTTCCCCGCTCCAACATGCTAACCCCTATCATGTTCCCCGCTCCAACATGCTAACCCCTATCATGTTCCCCGCTCCAACATGATAACCCCTAGCCCTCTCCCTACTCCAACATGTAGTTGATCACACAGTGACCATCTGGACATGACAACAGTCAGCCATCTTGCTCCGGGCCTAATGTCACAACCCAGAACAGGACCTTCTCTGACGTGAATGCAAATGAGGGAAGCAGTCTGAAGGAATATGTTGTGCTGTGCTATCCTGTTTTGTACATTTCCTGAAACCCAAGGTGTAGGATGCAGGAAAGATCCGGCTCAAAAGGGACAGCCACGGCCTTCGGCGTTTCGGGGTCTGGAAAAATCATTAGGCGGAATGGAAGGGAAGTGGCAAGGTCCAAGTTATTTCCTCTCACCCCCACCCCCCCCCCCCTTTCTCTCCATCATACTTTAGCCTAGGTGAAGCGTGGCTGCAGCTCTGGGCTGGGGAGGAAGGCCAGACCGGGGGACAAGCGTCTACGTACCGCAGCAGTTCCACTGCTGGGACATCTGGCGAGCCAAGGATAGAGAGCCGTGGAGATGAAAGAAGTCTGTGTGTGTGTGTGCATGGGTGTAAATCTCTCTCAAGTTGTAGCACCACTGGTTTCCACCAGGGGGGCTAGGCAGCTCGGGCAAAACAACGGGATGCGGCCACATAGGTTTGCCAGGAGATCTTAGGTAATGATCTGGACAACAATGAGCGACAAACAGGAACAGAAAGCACAGCTTTATGGAAATCAGGTGAGGGCGGTCTCATGACGAGGTCCTGTTTCAAATGTACCTTAAAGCCTCTGCCGCACAAGTGACACTCTGACATTCCTACTCGACTAGAGAGAAGAAGAAGAAGAAATAGATCTCCTACAGGCATCTAACAAGCAAAGTGGTCAACAGTCTACCAGGTACCAGAGCATGTGCAGCCCGGAAAGAACAGCGCCTCTGTAGGAACAGGCCGTGGTCTGATGTGCTATCAACACAGCAGACCTCATCCGCTCCCTGTCGCTGACCGATGCAAGCAGATTACAAGGTTGACCCCTCTAAACCCTCGAACACAGGGCACAATGCTGTAAGGCTACGTCAAACGTGTGGCGTAACGTAATGTAATATTCTGTTTACCTTTATCTTTGGTTTAAAAATAATCTGACAGTTTATGACCCGCTTCTATGTTAAAGTGGCCTTTTAGAGCCTTGCGTAAAACATAAATAGAAGAGTAGCATTCGTATTGCGCCGCTAGAGGTGAAATTCTTGGACCGACGCAAGACAGACGAAAGCAAAAGCATTTGCCAAGAATGTTTTCATTAATCAAGAAAGACCACCATATAATATATATATATATATATAATATATATATAATATACTAAAAGCTTAACAAGGAGTTAAGCAAATATGCGAAATGCTATGCTTGAGATCTGTGGGATTCAGATGTGCAAGATGCTCTTGTCGTTTAAGACCAGCAGCAAGGGGGGTGGGGGGCTGGCTCTGTACGCTCCGAGACAAGAAACGGACAAAGCATCTCTGCTGGAATGCTCCCTGGCTCGGGAGCACACTTTGAAATTACGGGCCTGGCCGTTACTTGAAAATAAAATTGATGCAATCTGTAGAGCATGTAGCTTTTAATTAGTGGCTTCCGTCTCCTAATTGGTTCCCCCGCCCGCCTGCCTTCGCTTCGGTGCGGACCAATCCGGCACGCTGCATTTAGCAGGTCTTGTGTGCTTCCAGAGAAACCCAACACCGTAATCAAGGCACGAGGCGAACAGTCAACCTCATTCTGTTTTTAGTACGCCAGGGTGTTTTTAACTAAAGGAAATAAATCTGTGCACGATCTGTGCACGTTGCAGGGACCGCCAAGAGGAAAGGCCCTGTGGCAAATCGTAAACATGAACATAAACTGTTCTGTGTGCATGGAAGAATGATTGAAATGTACAGATTTACCTACCATCTGCACGTCCAGCTTTGAGCTCTCTCTCTCATCCAAAACAGCCTTGACTTTTCTAGCTGTGCGATGGATCAATGAACATATTTGGGAATGCAATTAACAACCACAAGCAAGCCACATTTGTTTATACCACTGAGAAAATAAATAATGACTCCACCATGTAGAAGTGCCGTGTTTTTGTCTGCTTCCACCTCATGCAGCAACACAAGCTAATGGTGACACATGACACTGGTGCTAACCCTCACTGGGCCTTCATGTCAGGACTAGCTCTCCTTCAAGCTAACAGCTACTCTCTGTTAATCCATCAGGAGCATTCAAGATGGATCATAACACAGAAAAGAAACAAATAGTAATACCTCAATGAGATTATACTCACTATGCCTACAGTACAGTCTCTCTCTCTCTTTATAATTACTGCACTACAAATGACTCTTCCGTGAATGACTGTACAACTTGCTGCCCTAGCTAGTCAGGAGCAGGAGAGCTATTATGAAAGTACTGAGGAAGGAAGGAAGGAAGGAAGGAAGGACAGACAGGGGGAAGCTAAAAATGGAAGGCAGGCTGGACTCATTTCCCTCAGGTGAGAGGTCATGACCTTTGGTTCTTATAACGGTTTAACTAAAGGCACACTAAGCAATGTTTTAGATCAAGAAGATACTTAATAGATATAAATATTACATAAAAAAGAACATTGTCTTAAATATGTTTTGAGCCAAGTACACTCTAATATGATGGAGATTCACCTCAGCATCCTACATACATAATTCATTATGTGCAGCTTAGTGTCGCAGAGCCAGACACAACCTTAGAACTCAGAGCCCCAGAGCTAGCTCTCAGAGCCCCAGAGCTAGCTCTCAAAGCCTCAGGGCTAGCCCTCAGAGCCGCAGAGCTAGCCCTCAGAGCACAAGAGCTAGCTCTCAGAGCCCCAGAGCTAGCTCTCAAAGCCTCAGAGCTAACATAGCCCTAGGGCTAGCTCTCATAGCCCCAGAGCTAGCCCTCAGAGCTTCAGAGCTAGCCCTCAGAGCCCAAGAGCTAGCTCTCATAGCCCCAGAGCTAGTGTCAACAGCCCCATAGCTAGAGTCCACAGCCAGTGGTTGCGGTAGACTTTATCATTGTAAGTTTGATGGGCAGGGTTGTAAATATTCCGTCATAATCTAATTTTACAATAATATGAACGAGGCACAATTATTGTCTTTTATTTTTGCGTTCGTCTACATTTTACACTTTAACAAGACAGCATTGGGACAGAATCATATTGATTTAAAATAAATCCATATGTAGCATAGTCTTTTCAGTGATACTGTAGGGCAGTGGGGCACATCAGCTGATATAATTTACAGCCAGCTTTTACCGCAACAGTTATCATCTTGGTTTTGATGATGAGCTTTGCTGGCGACGCATTATGTAAAATAAATAAATTAATTAATTAATTAAACATGTTCCGTGTTCAGGAGTTAAAACTACCTCTTCGTGTTTCTCTTGTCGGCTCCTATAATAATATTTTGCCACATTTGCTTTCAGTTTAAGAAAAAGATGACGCTCAAATGTTGGAAAATTTTAGAATTGACTATTGTAATTGCACAGGCTAAACCTGAAGTATGTGGCACAGACTTTATATAATGTAGTGGCTCGTGACCCGAAGATTTGTGGGTAATTTGTGGTTAAATCGTTTGATGTTGATTTAACCACATGCAGAATACACGAACACGCTATCATACAAAATGCAAAATGCGAAGACATTTCAGGGAGAGTAGATGCTTCGCCGGGCTTTGAATTGTTATGTTGATTATGATTAAATTATTATTATTATCAAAATTTTCAAACGAGTTCTCAAAACAAACTTTCCTCTATTGCATGATAAAGTAAAAAAGTTCCAGTGCTTTAATCAGCACAACTGGCTATATACACTGATCAATGCACGGGCCCAGGATTAGAGCCCCAGGGCTAAAGCCTACAGACCCAGGGTTAGAGACCACAGGCCCAGGGTTAGAGCCCACAGGCCCAGGGTTAGAGCCCCAGGACTAGAGTTTACAGACCCAGGGTTAGTGCACAGAGCCCCAGGGTTAGAGCCTACAGACCCAGGGTTAGAGCCCCAGAGCTAGAGCCTACAGACCAAGGGTTAGAGCCCCAGGGCTAGAGCCTACAGACCCAAGGTTAGAGCTCACAGACCCAGGGTTAGAGCCTACAGGCCCAGGGTTAGAGCCCCAGGGCTAGAGCCTACAGACCCAGGGTTAGAGCTCACAGACCCAGGGTTAGAGCCTACAGGCCCAGGATTAGAGCCTACAGACCCAGGGTTAGAGCCCCAGGGCTAGAGCCTACTGACCCAGGGTTAGAGCACAGAGCTCCAGGGTTAGAGCCCCAGGGCTAAAGCCTCTGCCTGTTCTTCAACACGTCTTAATTGTAATTTGTTTTGTATTCAATTACAATACATCTTTGTCTCCATACTGCTGTCAAACAAAAAGGCTGTTAAGACCTCTCTAATAATTGGCAAGTTAAACAATAAGATTAATTTCTAATTTATACTGTATGTTGTATATTAATTTGTATCTCCCTCATATGTGCTTTTTTATTTTATTTACACTGGTCTTATTTTGTCTGCTTAATGTTTTGTTCTTTACTGGTATTGTTTTATGATGTGAGTTGTGTTAGTCATTGTTGTTTTGATAATATTGATTGACAGTAATAATAAAAAATAAATTAATACATTTATTGTAGTAGTAATAATAACAATAATAACAGTATTAATAATTAGAGTTTGTGGGCTTCTCACCGCCCTTTCAAGACAGGTTAGTTTCCTGTGGAGAGGAGGAACGGGCTGGTTAGCAAGACAAAAGGCATTCACAGGGAACACAGCATTGCCCCGTTGTTACGAGACAAAGGCCAAATGAAAAGAATAAAACGGGTGAATGTGTGCAAGAGTGTTAACTTGGCAACACAAACAAACAGGTTAAGACATAACAGAAACCAATAGAAACATCTTAACCACACACCAGCTCTGATTTACATGATATACAGTATATGGTATATGATGTACACACACACACACGTTGATATAGATATATTTATATATACACACACATCTCCGGTACATGGAAATATGACTCTGACAGCCAAATGGGTCTCCTGTAGACGGGCCTGCGAGGATCGATTTCATCTCAGCTACAATGGGTAACTTAAGTCTTGATGAAGATGACTGAGGATGCAGAGGGTGCGTGCAGGGATACCGTTTCCCCCCCTCTTCCAGCGCCTCTCGAAATCATTGCTCCGAATAATGGCTCATTTGTTCAGCCGCTCCACCAGGCACAGTGTGGGCTGTTGTCGGAGAGATGCAGAGGAAAGAGGAGGAACGTTTCTTTAATAATGAAAGAGAGAGAAGAAAAAGAAAGGCGCAAACACTGGAGATCTCTTCATCGCCATGTTAACCCCCCACCTCGAACCCCCCTCTTAAATCCCCCAAACCTACATCTTATCCACCTGTAAGGAGCGCTTAATGTGCTGTCAGCTTCCTGGAGCAGAGACACAGGGGGGAGGGGGTTGTTTCAGCACACAAAGGGGGTATTGTTTGTTGTGGCCCCACTCTCCCCATGGACAGCCCTCCGTCCGGACGTTTATTCTCCGCAACAAACTGAAAGTGGCGACAGACAATGACTGAGGCCGCCCGGCTCAGATCGGTTGTGCCGGAACTTCATCAGGTCCCCAGCCCGGCCCCACAGAACTAGATCAGGTCCCCAGCCCAGTACCACAGAACTAGATCAGGTCCCCAGCCCGGCCCCACAGAACTCTAACAGAGCTATAGGAGGTCCCCTCTCTAAGGTTACTAACGGGTTCGACCTTCGGATGAAGGCAGAAATACAATGTCAAGTTTGTAGGTTAGCCACTGACTGACTGAGAGTCAAGGCACCGGGATACAAATTCTGCCTCTTGCCTATTTGGACAAAACATTTTATGTTTTACATGTTGCATCACCAAACAACTGCTAATGGAAACTACTCAAACTCATTGATAAGGCACTGATAAATAAACGGCAGCTATGTCAACTATTTTAAACGTGATCTTGAGCAGGAACTGCAGCTACAGTACATACATGCATGTGTCTCTGTAATAGCACTAGGTCTGCTGACTGACTTCTGGAAGCGTTTTCATGTGGATGCATTAACAAGCTAACCGCTAAAACGCAAATAGGTCAAAAGGAATAGAAGAGTTGTTTTTTTTTTAAAGCCCATCTTCCCAGCGGAGGCAGAGGAGTGTGTGTGTGTGTGTGTGTGTGTGTGAAGGGGGGGGGGGGGGTCAAGAGAATCCGCCCGGTGTCATGAACCAAGGGAGAGCATTCCAAGGGCGCTGGTGGTCCGGCCTCGCCAAGAGGGGGGCAAGACGACACATGCCGGAGCTGTTTGCCAGGGAGCACAAAGAGCCCTCATTTCCTGCCTCCCTCCCCTCCTCTCCCCCTCTCCCTCTCTCCCCCCCCTCCCCCCACCTCCGGTGGGAAGCACTGTGGAGTGTAGTGATCACACACAAGCATTAGACAGTATACGTTTGACGCCTAGATGTTTTGCTGATGCATTTTAAATCACCTTTACGTACAATGTGTACAGGTTGATGTTAATGTATTTATCTGATTACGCTGTGTGGACATGACCCTTCTCCCAGCTGGAGTGAGCAGGCTGGAGGCCTCCTGGATCATCTCTACCTGTACCACCATGTCTGTGGTGCCGAGAGGCCTCCTGGATCATCTCTACCTGTACCACCATGTCTGTGGTCCTGAGAGGCCTCCTGGATCATCTCTACCTGTACCACCATGTCTGTGGTGCCGAGAGGCCTCCTGGATCATCTCTACCTGTA
>JAODUH010078392.1:0-15592 GCA_027564835.1 Typhlichthys subterraneus
TGTAGATAGTTTTAACAGTAAACTTAGGTCAACCCTGGACATAGTTGCACCACTAAATCTTAAAAAGATAATCACAAGGGGGGGGGGGGGGGGGGGGGGGGGGATAAATGAAACATTAACTTCATTTTTTTCCCAGGAAAGAATACAGTATATTTTGGTTTACCACATTAACATATTAATAGGCGTACATCTAAATAAAATCATCACATTTACATTTCCCATATGCAAAATTAAAAAAAAACCTTTAAAGACAAAACTAGGGTTGTAACAAAGGTGACTGGAGAACAATTTAAATATTGTTCATAATAACAGAAATACTGATATTATCTATCTTCTAGTTATTTTAATATGAAAAATAAAATAAACTGTTAAAAGACATGCGCACACACACAAACTCAAAAGTAAATGTTAAATTAAAAAAAAAATTTGCAATGAATGCTTATTCCTTTTGTTTTTTCCTAATGTGCGTAATATTTGTGTAAATACATCAAAATAATCTTGTCACATGGTTTGTAAAGCCTAGCTAATGTACAATGCTGTATAAATACAACATAACTGAAGTGAAAATAGGTACTGTAAAAAACTGAATTATCCCTATTTTATCAGAACAGCCTTTTCTCCTCTGCAAATCTTCTTTAAGGGTGGTGCTCCCGATCCATCTAATTCTTCCTGTTGAAGCAAAATGTTAATGTTCAAAAAGAGTTACATGAGTAAAGGAGACGTAAATATACAGATTTAAAAATGCTACAAGAGATTGTAAAATCATACACATTTAGTCAAATTGACAAAATATACTCTGTGCGTACTAAAAAAATCCCGTATCTATAGTCCTTGGGGGTATTCCATCAAGCCAGATAAAGGAAAATCCAGGCTTATTTTTATAAATCTCACTAATTTAAGTGAGCATTCTGTTCCATTACTGTGGTTAAGAGGAATCCCTGATCAGTACCAAGGTAATTTATGCATCTGAACTAGCCTGCTCCCTACCAGTGTAACTGCTCCCTACCAGTCTAACTGCCAATCTTAATTAAGATGTTTTACAAAGACCAAAAGTCTTTGTAACAGATCCCAAAAGACCATCAATTTTATTATGTTCATGTCCCAAAACTTATACAATAATTTTCTGTTGAGAGCCAATTTAAAAAAAAAAAAAATAAATAAATTCTGAATAATACAGAGAGATAAAGGCACATTTAGCCCCATATATTTCGAATAGGCTTACATTAATGTAATAAAATACTATCTGGAGTCCTTTTCTGATATTTGAAAGAATTACAACCCTCTGAGGGGAATGAAGTAGGCTTCAATTGCAGTTGTAGTCAGATTATAACAAGGAATCTAGCCTACATTGAAATTACTTTAACTATTTAACAACGTTTCTTAATTTAAAAGTATTGAGCAATGAGTAGGGAAAACCATGTGAGAACTAATGCTGACCAAATCCTGCTACAGTACCGGTACGCTAGCAATAGGCAATAATGACCGAGAGGTCACCACAGATAGTTTAGCTGCTGCCGTACAGTACAGGTACTACTGTACCTACTACTGTAGGTTTAAAAACTAAGTCTTCATGGAGGATAATTGTGTAATGGTGCCCTAACATAATGATTGTCAGACAAATTAAACCTTTACTGTACCCCAACACACTGGAAATAACAATGACAAAATTAAAGTGAAACTACAATTATGGAACTTAATGCAAACACATCACTACACTGAACAGAAAGGCACACTGGGAAAGGGGGCTGAGGTTATTACAGTCTCTTTTTTGTCTTATTTATCACAACTGTGTTGCATTTTCTATCATCACGCTATTGCTAATATACCTCCATAAGTAGTCCCTCCTCGGTAGTGAATAGACCATCACGCTCACGTTTTGTGACATATTGCCAGTGATCAAATACATGCTTGACAATTGTCTAATCAGGGCTTTTGAACTACCTTTTGAACTACCTCACTTGTCTGAGCCTGGCTTGAATAAAAACCAAGTTTGTGAACCTCAAATACATGGTGCAATGCATTAAGCCTTAACTGTAAGATCACATTTATTCAAGATAGGCTATTTATGTTTAGCCTTGATATTCTGAGCTTGCTTCTTGGAATACCCCCCTTCCCCTGGCTCTGAACATATGAACACAAACAAAGTGGTGTAGACTGAACCACACAAAACTATTATAGCCTTTGCAATGCATTTCCAATTTGAGAGGTGGAGCTTCTGAGAGAGCACTCGTATGGCATAGAAGGGAAAGGTGTATTTGAGTTTGAATTTGAATTTAGCAAGTGTTCTTGAGAATGACTTACTATACCTGTAAATAAGAAACAAATGCAACCCTTACATGCCCGCCCCCTCAATCATTTTCATTCCACAAGTTACTTCAGTCAAGGAAAGGATGAAGAAGGAACACGCTAAGAAAGTCAACCTGTGTGCTTGTTGTACTCTGCTCGTCATTGCTTGATGAAAGGACATCCTCCTTGATTAAAGTAGGTGGCTCGTCTGCACCCTCAAGTCCTGGATGGAGTGGCTCTGCGTTTAGAATAAAACATGGAGTTGCAATCCTAGACCTCATCTACACTTGACTGTTATTTAAAGTCTAACTCCACCCCCAGCTCTGAGCCTGACTGCAACTGCTGCACAAATTTGAAAAATGCTAAGATTATGTCAAGGAGCAGAGGGAGGGGAGGGGCTGAGATTAATTGAGATTAATTTGATTACCATTAGTATTTGAGTGTTCTTAAAGTAGCGATATTAAACTCATGTCGTGTAGAGTTTTTCCACCCATAAAATGCAGATTTTGATGGTTGACATGAGTAAACAGAGCTCATATGGCACACTTTTTTTATGACATTGAAAGTTAGTACATTTCCATCCCTGCAAATTAAATTAATTATTTCATAATGTTGAAGTTAAATGAACCTTATATTATTTGCAGTTGGCTGAGCATAACATTCCTCTGTCACAATGTTTTTCAAATAGGCCCAACAAATAGTAGATTTACTTTGGAAATAAATAAATAATATGTAGAATTTGTTATAGTAATAGACTGATTAGGGACAATATGAATTTTGCCACCTAATGCTGTCATTATATTTTCTGTCACTATTATTTCCATATCTTCTTCATTCCTTTACACAGTTCTGGTATCTGAATACAGTACAAGATAAATAACATCAGAAATACAATCGGGTTGCACAATGTAACCCAGTCATATTCAGCTACATAGCCTACCATCTACACTCTCCTGACCCAGCATGGGAGGCTGGGAGTCTTCTGTACGGAGATTGGCACTGTGTGGAGGACTGACTTGCTGCGAGCTGGAGGTGCTGCTATTGTCCATTTTTGGCTGGTAAACATCTGAGAGAAAGCTCTGGTTACTGCTTTCATCTGAGGTGACAAACACAAGAAAAACTAGTTATGATATGCTATGTGGATAGAGGACACATTTCGAGTTATTTAATGGAAACCTGATGCGTAGTTTAGTGAGTTAGCTCAACAATGGACATCATATTAAGTTGTGATTTTGTCTGTTTAGTTTACTAAAAATGTTATCATTGTAAAATACAACACAGCAATTACATTAGCATTGCATTATCTCTTTCCATTTTAAGATTATTTTTGTCTCTCTTTATTGAATTGTGTTACAAAATTGTTGAATTAGCCATTGGGTCATTTTATTGTTACTGTATAGGTAATTTACCATTGAAATCAAGCAAAGAGCTTGTGTTTTCTATAACCACATCTTTCAGTCCCTGGATCCTTCCACCAGTGGATTTGGTGCGATATATCTAATAGAAGTATTGAACAGTTAGATTTATATTTAATCATGGCAGACTACATAGATTCAGAAACTCAAACAACCCAGAACAGACCCACCTGCTTAGTTTCTGTTACTGGGACCCACTTGAATATACGTAAGGAAGTGTCCCCCACTGTTACCCACTTCTTCTCCCTGGCAAATTATTGGACAATACAATAAAAAAAAAAAAAAAGAGTATCGTAAAACATATCGTCACATAGCAACATCTGCTTAGCATGTATACTTTTACCCTATGCTTTTACCTAGTAGCTAGCCTACAGTACATTGAAACATGCTCGAGTTGAAAATTGGGCTACAATGGCGGTAACATACCGTAGTCTAGTAGATATCACAATATTTATAAAATACTCTTTAATTAAGCGCTTTTAAATTAATTACAAGAACATGTGGCTGTCATGTACCAGAAACGTGTGAAAGAAAGCGTTCCAGTAGCCATATTGACAGCTTGTGCAAAAAAATAAATAAGTAAATAAAAAAATAAAGATGAGACCCGCCTGCACCCCCACGAACGGATCGATTGGTTGATCCTTCAGTCAATCATCTAACTTTTCCGCCTGAAGTTTGTTAACGATTCCAACGTAACACAGAACGTTCACCGTTATACTAATGCGTATGCAGAATGCTTTACCCTAATTAGCATACATACCATTTGCGCACTTTCTCAATAGCTGCCAGAACCTTTTTAATGTCATCTTTCGCACGACTTCTAGTCTCTGCGCGGCCTGAACGCCCAGACATCTTGCTACTGTTAATATGATTCATCCACATATGTCTGAAAACTTCAAACCACCCCACTCCTGCCCACTCGCAGCAGTAGTCTCGCGAGATATAATTATTATTTTGACCGATACTGCATGTCTACTGTAAATGACACTAGAGGTAAAAAGACGATAGTCTCTTTTAAAATATGATATATATTTTAAAATAGCTTACATGCTCTTGCATATTGGAAACATGCAATACGTGATGTATTGTACATTTATGATCAGAGTGTGATGTGATGAGTTTACGTTGTAAAATATTAGGCGTATACTGCAGCATACATTTACAGCATTTAAGAGATTATTTTATTCAGCGATTTACACGAATATCTTATATGTAAATATTGTCAAATGAATCGGTCATACACCAGACATTGTAAGCTAACTTTTTTATGTTAAAATAATATTATTAGCATGTCACACCATATACTATAGGCTAATAAACCCGGCCTAAAATAAACAACATAAACTAAGAGTTCATCTGTTTTAGCCTCTCTAGGCTAATGCCCTACGTAGGCTAGTTAATCATAGCCTACCTTTATTATGCTTTGACAAATACTATCAGACAAAATGGAAAACATCAATCTAGGTGGGCTTTCAAGTTTCACCAGCTGAGGGAAGCAGTGAGCCAAATAAATTTTTCCTGCAATCAATCAATATGATTAGATGTGCCTACACCTATTATTATTATTATTATTATTATTATTCAATTAATTCAGTGATTAACTGTTTAAACCAACGTCACCGTAAACAAAACGGTAGGAATGTTTGTGGGCGTGTACAGTAGGCTAATGCAGGGATTTCAGCCAGTCGCTGTAGCGGGAGTTATTTGCATAGAATATTTGTCACAGTTGCTGTGGGTGCCTGCCCAAACGTCGCTGGCGCATCTGAATGATTTAAATTATGATGATGTGTTTAAAATAACAATGATTGCTGTTGCAATACAAAGACACCAGACCAGTAGCCGTGTAATAGCCTACACATATCTATATTTGGGGACGCAGTGAATCCATCCTGTTTTAGAAATAAAAGTTCTCAAACGTGTTGTTATTTTTATATTTTATTTAATGCACTGTAGTTGTCAAAATCATATTGTTGTTATTGTGTTCACTTACTGAACACAGTATTCATAATAATCTTATCAAAGCTAAACAATTGTAACCAAATCACAATTTATCACGTTCTAAATTTCAAAGAATCAATTGTGTTAGGTTTGTGTTGGCTACCATGTGAACCAAAGGTTTTCTGTCAGGCTTAATGGGTGGATACTTGGTTATTTGTGCCATACAGTATAGCTATGACATGCCCAATTTGCTCAGGTTTTTGATCTGTAGCCTATTCTACACACATTTGCTGAAAATGTAATAAAATATTCTGCAAAGTTGTAACAGTTAATAAAATGCTAATTTTTCATGCATGTTTATTGGCATCATTTAATATTGTGTTAGTGTTTCATTAAAATTGTTTTATTTTCTTAATTTGATATAAAGCAATTTCTTCATTAATTGTAATTAATTGTGTTAGAGTAAATACTTTACTTCATATTGTTTTGAGTCTCACTTAACATACATCACTTGTATGTGAAGTAAGGCAGAAAGCCTATTATAAACAGGTGCCATTTAGAACAAAATATTTAGCTGATATGTTCCTTAAATTAGTAACGTAAGTAATTCCTAATAGTAAGCAAGTAGGATAAGGTTTTGAATCAAGAGTTTTATACTGAAAACAATACACCGGAAGTTGTTTCACAATTCATTAATTCACAACACGATGATGGTAAATCTAGCCTACAGATAGTAGACTAGATTTCATGCAGATGATAATTGGCAGGGGCGTTGTTGGACAGAGATCCTATATGATTTGGTGAACGAGGCAGCCTGGGACACCATGGACCTTCCAATATAGTTTTATTTTGCAATATTGGTGCAGACACTTGTAGTTCTTGAGTTTGAACTGACGACAATGGATCGAGTGAAAAGCTCCATTCAGCAAGTACCAAACGCTATTCCTAAATCTATCCGACGTACTGGTGGTGCCAACAGTTTGGAACTCGAGAAGGAGAACTTTGAACGGAGCCAGGTACCCTACACGCACAACACATTGCATTGCATATTTGCTTTTCCCGTAGTCTAGGGCTATCGTGAAATGGTCTGCGCTGGGGTTGTGCCCTATGCTCTAGGGTGGCGACCCATTATGTGAGGAATATTCATAGAACTATATGGGGACATTCCGTGCCAGCCGCGGTTGGAATGACGTGGGAAATGTCAGTCACTCAGTGTGTTTACATCGCTTCCTATATTGAATGCATAGCATATTCAGCGCACATTTTGCACGGGATATCAGTCTAACCATCCGTAATAGGGTTTATATTTATCCGTAATGTGGCTGTGGATTTCACATTTGTGGATGTGTAAGAGATGTAGGCCAAGTACTGCCCATTGCCTACAATAAAATTTAGTTATTAGCGTTTATTTTTTGGTTTAGTTGCTTTTTTAACCAATCATAGTGTAGTAGAAGCAAGCAACACGTAAAGTCCATTTGTAGTCTACAGTAGCCCAGGGGCTACATATGTGATCAAAAATGAGTAGTTGGGACAGATGCATAGCCGGTAGGCCTACTTTTGCGATTAACAACTCAAGAAGAGATCTTGTGCGTGTGTAAACTGTTGTCGTGCTGTGAAAACTAGCTGCTGGTTGCTGTCTGTCTGGTGGTCTCACCTTTCCCATTATCTCCCGTTCAGGGTGAGAACAGTAGGTCATCATAAGCCTCGCTAATCTGCCTGCAATGTTTTTTTGCGGTTGCTTGCATGTTTACAAAACTTTACTACATACATTTTGGTTTGGAGAAAATTTATTAGAATATGGGGGTGGTTTAAAGACTGTAGCAAAAGAACGGATACTGGCTTTATTTGCCATATTTGTCCCAAATCAGTGTCTGTCCTTTACTGGCTCTGGGAGATCCCGTTCTTTAGAAGTAGGCTATGTGGAGACTGGAGAGACATCGAGGTCAGGTCACTCATAGCAGACACTTAACGTGCAATTGTATAGTTGTATGCATGTGTCATGTGGTGTTTAAAATGGAATTGGTTTGTCTGGAGTAATAGCCCAACCATAAAGGCTGTTGTATTCCCATATTCCAAAGAGTTGAAATATAGTCTGTTTGCTAACAGGAGGAAGTCAATATTCAGACAAGATCAAACAGGTTCAATCTTATTTGGCAACATGAGTCATGACACAGCCACTTTATATGCTGTTATTTTGTGTTTATAATGTAATGATTTTTAATCATTGGAATGAATTTACCTATTTCTTTTTTGAACACAATCCCAAAGCAATTGCCGGGGGTGCAGGATTCAATTCACGTGGTAATGTGGTTTGATCTGTTGTACTCTAAAGCTGCCTAAATCTGCTGGACGGCTGGCTTTAAACTTTTCTATAGAGAACCACCCAGTCTCTCTCTCTCTCTCTCTCTCTCTCTGCATAGTAGTTTCATGCTATAGAAAACCCTTTCAAAGTAGAACTAAGTGCAGACAATAGGAACCTAGTAATAATAGTTATATTAGCAGTAATTAGCTGCAGTCTATCTTCATTAAATGCAAACAGAATTTGTCATGTTAAGTTAAATAGTTTTTTTAGGCAACACTTATATGGCGATATGCATTGATGCAGTGTGCAGTTCAAGCATTCTAGCCTAAAGACAGGTGGTTTGACTCAACTATGTTTGTTTAAACTGCTGATGTCATGGACTCCTATCTGAGTTGATAGGTTAATAACTGGGTTGTGATATTGTCATATTGTGTCCTCGAGTTATAAAAATAATCATAAGTGGCATATAGATAACACAGCTCTTGTTTATAATAACATGTTTTCCTCATATCTAGGGCCTCATTAATTTACACTTGCGGTTTTAATCTTCGGCATCATTGTTGTGGATGACGTTATGTTCTGCTGTATAGCAATCCAAAAATGAATAACACATTTTCAATAACTTCCAGAAATAAAAATCCTATGGTTGGCAATGCCTTCCTAGATTGCACAACTGTACAGTAATTGTTCTAGCCCAGAATTGGTCTTTCAATTTGGAGCTTGTGTGTAGGTAGTAATCACTATGACCCATAAGAAACATAATGAGTGCTTGTGGAAGGCTTTGGGGCACCAGGCTTCATCTGGGACGGCTCAACTGGGACAATGGGTGATGCCACAACGTGTCTGGCGTAATTATGATGCCTAAAATACCATTCTACTTTGCATGCCTGTGTTTGCATATGTGCAGTACAGGAATTAACAGTATCAAATTCCTATTGCAGTTGATGATGATTGATTTACAATTCTTAAACCAACACACCAAATATCTAGCTATAATAACCAGGTTATTGGATAGCACCCTACTCGTTTTGGTCTGGGCGACCTGTTATTGATATATTAAGGCTATAAACCTATTGTAACAAAGTGACACAGAGTAGGACCACTGAATGTGAGAAATGCTGGTCTCTTGAGCCCACGTCGTACCAAGAAGTGTCGAGTCAGTGGAAATAAGCAACCTTTGTCTTGAGAGCCTGGCAGGCTGGAGAACCAGTACCAGTATGCCATACATAGACATACAGTGGATATAAAAAGTCTACACACCCCTGTTAAAATGCCAGGTTTTTGTGATTTTGAAGAATGAGACAAAGATAAATCATGTCAGAACATTTTTCACCTTTAATGACATATAATGTGAACAATTCAATTGAAAAACAAACTGAAATCTTTGAGGGGGAAAAATACAAAAATAAAATGCAAAATAAAAAACCTTTTTCAGTTGCTTTCAGATTTCACTTTGTTTTAACTGAAAACTTACAAGCAAAGCTACTTTTGGGTTAACACTGCAGGAGTGATTATGATAAGCATTATTTCAAATGACTGTTCTGTTCAGTACATGTGGACTTAATGAATTTACAGGTATTCTGAAGTTCTAAAGTAGGCCCTGTGTCACACGACCTGTTATGCGCTATACAGAACGGTCAAAAGGGGGCAGTAAAGGGCCAAACTGAATCAATGTAAAAACAGCTATTGTAGGCTACCTGTAACAACATAATACCATACAGATGGATTATAACCAGTATACCATGCACAGATGGAATATAACCATGTGAATATAACCAGTGTACCATACAGGATGGAAGGTAGACCAGTACCAATTGGTTACTGTCACTGGCTTGGCTATGTATAAAATTATTAGTTGATACAATTAGTTCAATGTGTTTCTGCACATTTGCTTTGTAGGTGAGTTGTTATTTATTTATTATATTGAATATTTTTTAAGGACACATAGTAATCAGAGAATACTTTTATTTTATCCAAATGTATTTACTGTTCCTAATACATTTTTTTGTGTATTTAGCTTATGCATTCATTCATCCTTTCTTTAGATAAAAACATGTACTATTTATACTTCACTAGAGCAATCGGTATGTCTGCATTTGTAATGGCCCTTTCATTAAAAAGTCTAAATGCATGATGTAAATGATAATTTATTCAACATTAATTAATGTCAAATAAGTTTTAATTAGTGGAAGTGAAAACATGTGTTTTATACTCTGTAACCACCCTTTATTAACTCATCATTAGACTGGAGGGGAATTAATTCAGTAGGACACCAGATGGGGGCATCATACCTAAGATTGACTCTTCTGAATAGCTAAAGGTTACTTTTTAAAGCTTCAAGCATTTCTGGGAAATAAGTAAAATCATATAGTCCATGAAATGAGTCACATTGCTTCACAAAAAAAATGCCGCCTCACCATCCTATTTCAAGCTGTCATCATGTTACAAGTTTATTGTCAGGTGATAAGCATGTCATTCCATTCGTATACTTGTTTTGTTTATATTAATATATACATAAACATATAAATAAATATACATGCATACATACATACAATTTTATTCTATCATTTTCTTTTGTCTTTTTTTTTTTCTATTGGAAAAATTGGCTGACGTTTTGTTTAGGTTCTGGTACTAATGTAGGAAACAGAGGCCAATAGTGGAAGTGTATCTTGCAGAACTCGAGAAGGGGGTTAAGCCATCCCACTCTGCAACCTCTATTGTGTAGCCCAGAGCGCGCTATTTGCAAAATAAAGGTGTCCCACTGGCTTGATCCGTAGGTAACTCGCTATGCAGCCCAACACACACTAGTGTACTTTTCATTCAGATAGCGTTGAGATGTGCGAGTGTTGTCACCGGGGATCGCACTTGCGTATGCCAATTTGTGCGCCAAGAGGACGGGTTTTCCACATAGTTCGGATCCCAGTTTCGGCAGTCGGATGCTGGTAGCCCCCACCGTCAAACGAGCACGTAGGACCGACAGAAAAGAGAAGAGAAGGGACCCGGAAGGAAGGATTTTGGGAGTTATTTTAATACCAAATCGGGACACATGTTGAGCTAACGGCCTCCACTCAACCGCCACCGCTACTCCCAATGCATTTTGTTGCCCGGATAGCCCCCCATACAGTCGCTGTGTTTAGGATAGTCAGACGTCCGGATCATCGGTGCTGTAGTGTATTTGGAGCACGGCCGTGTTTGGGACTATAATGGATCCCAATAAAATGGTAAGTGCTGAAAGGATTTGTCAAATATGTCAATCGATCCTCACGGGCCAGAGGCGCAACAGATACGGTAGGGGGTTGTATGTTTGGGGGTGGGGGTAGTAGGCTAGCGAACTAATCTCGCCTGGACATAAATGTTAAGACTAAATGTAACTTGGGTTTAGGCTATCTCGATAGTTCGATCATTTCAATAAATATGACCGTTCCACTCCGTGGGAAGTTTTATGTCGATAAAAAAAAAACATTATAGCCTAAATGCGCGGAAGTAGTCTACGAATGATGCAGTTGTCTGGTTTATTACACATCAAACTTACCAGTGGATCTCTCAAGCGGCCCGGGGGGGGGGGGCTTAAAAACAAAACGACTTCCAGTTGCAGATGTACCGTAGTTGGAAAAACATACTGTCACAACCAAGTCATGTATGCGTTTTATTAGTTGCCAAAAATAACATCAATGTAACTATGTGAAGCTTACTCAGTAGGCTATGTAGACCAAAAGGAGAAGCATTATAAGTGTAGAGACTATTGGGGGTTTGAATCTAGGGATTTTACACATTTTGATGTCTTTATTCTGGTTTGACAAAGTGTGAGTGGTGAATATATCGCCAGGAAGTACACTTAAGTGAATATGGCCCGCGGTGTAGCCTACTCGAGCAGGTGCAACTGATGTGATGAAACAACACTGCCTTTCACTGCCAACATTAAAGGCGGAGTTAGTGATTGTAAGAAATATAATTTTGTTTTGTCAAATTCATGGTCTGCAGCTCTACCGTAGCCACGGGTGTGCCAGGGTGTGCCTGTCTGTGCCACCCGAAGAGGCAGCTGCACACCCAGTTCAAGTGCAGAACCAGAATAAATGTTTGTTATAGTCTCGCTAAAATGTTTTGTACGAAACGTAGACTATTATGGTTTAATTACTAATTATAATAGCCCAATTGTTCATTCTAAATGTCTTTAGTCAAAAACATCATCATCCATCCACAGATAAAAAGTGTATCTTACAAGCGCAGTTGATTGCCACTGTGAGCCTCACACTGCAGTAGTAGTAGTAGCCGGTGTCGTGCCAAAAAGTGGTTTTCCAATAAAACGTGATTGCCGTCCTCATCTACAGCATCAGCTGCTTTTATCTGGCTGAAAACATTAAAAACGTGCAAATATAGGCCTAATCCTACCTTTATGTCAGTGGTGTAGTTTATGTATTATTTCTGCTCTGTGTCCTATATTATAATTTATCCATTACTTTGTGCCAGTTTAAAATGTGTGAATATAACCATAACATGTTTTCATATGATGATAACTTTTTATTGGACAATAACTTTGTGCACGAGTCACGGCACCTGTCAGTGCAACACATTCAGCAGCTAATGCGACACTAGTTTAACTAAATGAAAAATAACTACATTTACCTCGTACTTTGATCGCATTGCTTGTTTCAAGCTCTTCCGCTCATGTTTAACAGTGGACATGATATGATAAAATCCAGCAACAGAGCCACAGTGCTCACTGTCGTTTTAAAGTACATACATTGAGGCAAATTAATAATATGCGCTGTTTTGCCATTTGAAGATGTCAGACTGTCCAGTCCACTGTCAATGTTTCAGTTGTCATTTGCGATATGCTGTGTTGGTGTACATTCATGGCCAGTTATCTTTTATTTTCATCAAACAACATCCATAACCACATTTAAAAGTGTAGTCTACGCACCTTAGCTGACGTGACGTGACCCTTGTAGGCATAAGCCTATTTTTTATTTAGTTGATAAGTAAATAATGATCACACGTTGACGTTTAAAATAACCAAAGAATGGAATGGTGGTGTTAGATGTGGCACACCACGTTTTTCAGAGGGACACCCACAATCTTTTTTTCTGGCTAAGCTACAGGTCTGCAAGTGTGAGCACTGGAAAATAAATCTGGTGTATCTACACAGTCCTGGTTCTGTAAAGGGAACACAAACAAAGTTTGCAGACCACACCTCCCAGCCGTGACAATGTGTGTAGGCTGTATAATTTGGGGGGTGGAGCTTATGAGATAGCACCATATGTCATTGAAGGGAGAGGTGTTTTAAGTTTTGATCAAGTTCAAATATTTTCCTCCAGCATTTCTGGCTCTATCTTTAGGTTTGGCCCTGGCACTCTTGTCTGAAGACACAGTGGAATAACTAAACACACTGCCCTTTTGAAGAACCTATTCTTCAAAGTGTATTCTGGAAAAGGGTAACTGAATCTGCCAGCCCCCGCTAGTGTAAATGCACTGATTATCTCCAAAAGTCAATACTGCATGCTCTAAGTGACGTGGGTCATGTGTATAGAGATCACGTTAGTGGTGACATTCTCCATTGACGCCTGCTTGAGACAAAAGTGTCTCTTTCCTCATTGTTCTGAAGCCTTCATTGTTATGGTTCTAAGTATCTGACATGTTCAAGGCTGGTCTCAGTGTATCCATCAGTGAGAAAGAGCAGCTTACTATCTGTGGCATGGCCTGCGTGCCTGGCTGGCTTCTCACTTGCTTCAGCTATTTTGGAATGCACGGATGATGCACAGCGGTGTGAAAGCACAACCCAGACAGATGCAAGGATCCCCTGCCAAATGCACTCTGGAAAGAGCAGTGCGTCTTTGTGGGATGCGTGCTTGAATATGAAGTTGAATCAAAAAAGGTCTGCCATTCACTTCCATTGTTTCTCAAAATCATACTTAAATGTGTATACATATCTTTTACAGCTACTGGTAGAATGTATTATCATGTTAGACCAGTTCGATATTGGGTAACCGCAGAATACTACAGTATAGATGTCAACCAACTTTGCACAAACATTGGTGTTCATAGGTAGGTATTGTAGCTTTTATAAGGTGTCCAGTGTCCACAACAGCCGTCAGTGTACTGTGAAGCTTTATTTATGCACTACACTGACTAAAGGGGGATCTTTTAAAATAAACTATAAGCCTCAAGCGGCTGTAGTTAGGATATTAGCGCCACAGTAGGAATGTGAGTGTAATTTGTAAGACATGCCATAGGCTATCAGTAAGTGAAATGCTCTGTGAGAATATCTGCTCTAGTTGATAGCCCCTACATCTGTATTAAGTCAATTTAGATTTCTCCCTGCACCCGAAGGATGGTGGTGTTGGTGGTGGGGGGCAGTATTTTATTGTTAGTTCCCATTGCAACTAAAATCCTACCTACAGCTTATAGCTTATACGTATTTATTATGCAAGATCACTTCTCTTTCCTGGCCTTGAGGTGTGTGTGTGTGTGCGCGCGCAAGCAAACGCGCGTCTCAACAACTTTCTGTTCGACACACACTGCTGTGGGGTCACTGCCAAGTATAGCTGGAAGCTGTTTTAGTGATCTTAATGTTCTGTTTAATGGCATTGTGAAGTCCAATTTGGGAAAGTCTGCTCCACACATGCACACAGTAATTGATGGGATAGCACGAGGTACAGTGCATCTTAGATAGGCTGGAGCCTATGGCCTGATTGATGATTAGCTAATGTTGATGATTAGCTAGTGATATTTCTGTAATTAGGCTGTGATAGGGCCGTTGGCATTGGACACCAAACATGAACGTATTTACTCTCAGGACAAGTTCACTTCTTTCACCGCATCTATACAGGTCATACAGGTGTATTTACATATCTGCACAGTATATCTTTGTGACAATGACAAATACAACATAATCTTTGTGATTTTGAGATTAGTTCTTGGGGTCTTTGCTCTTGGTGTGTGTGTGTGTGTGTGTGTGTGTGTGTGTGTAATTAAACAGCAAATGACGAGTTGTAAAATATTGTCTTTTATTCTCCTTTCCCCCTGTTTGTTAGCCTGACATGCCAGTTAGTCACTCACAAGTCCATCTTGGAGCCTTCCATCGGACATGTTTGTAAAGGGCAGGCACTTTCAAAAAATACTTTGCAGTTGATTGGATGAACCATCTTGACCATGCCCATATAGCTATCAATACGACGCTGATTGGTAAATGCAGTTGCCACTCGGACACATTCACAATGATTTATAGGCTCTCCAGACTTATTCTCATGGCGAAATTAAGCTGAAGCTCTTGAGATCAGCATGGGGCTACCTGTTTGTGACAGCCTAAGATTATATAAGAGGTGCATTGCAGAGAGAATGTTTGCTGAGAACGTATACGGACTAATTAAAAAAAGTCATGAGGCATGGAACAATTGCCTTTTATTTATATATATGTGTGTGTGTATATATGTATATGTATATATATGTATATGTGTGTGTATATATGTGTATGTATGTATGTATATATATGTATGTATGTATATATGTATGTATGTATGTATATATATGTATGTATATATGTATATATATGTGTATATATATATATATATATATATATATATGTATATGTATATATATATATATATGTGTGTGTTTGTATATATATATGTGTGTGTGTGTGTGTGTGTGTATA
>JAODUH010078403.1:0-15592 GCA_027564835.1 Typhlichthys subterraneus
GGACGAGAGCAGGACGAGAGACCAGATATCATATTAGCGGACGAGAGCAGGACAACAGACCATATATCATGTTAGCGGACGAGAGCATGACGACAGACCAGATATCATGTTAGCGGACGAGAGCAGGACGACAGACCAGATATCATGTTGGCGGACGAGAGCAGGACGACAGACCAGATATCATGTTAGCGGACGAGAGCAGGACGACAGACCAGATATCATGTTAGTGGACGAGAGCAGGACGGCAACATTATTTGTGTCCGGCAATAAAATGCTGACGCCGGTAACAGCAAACGGTATGCAGTTGAAAGTTAAAATACTTATATAATATATAAATATTTTGCTGTCCTCCGTGACGGCATTAACAACCAGATGTTCGTAGCTCCCTCACACACAGAGAAAACATCAACAACGAGAAGGTATTACTTTTGGTGTAATTACATTAAACATTTGCCACTAAATAATTGTATTGAATATATTTTCATTAAATTATGTGTAAACAATGCAACATCACCTGCCATTCCATTGAATGTTATGCCAAACCGTCTAGAAAGTGTTTGCCGTCTACTGTCTGCAGTGTTCCATGTGAACGCAGCAAGACGACAATGTGTGCATGTTCAACATCTGTTTCGATAAATTACAACGGCCACATGTAAACACCAGACATGATTGGACGACCGATTAGTTGACATACCATATAAACACAGGTAACCCGAAATCTTCAATCGAAAAGATTCCTTTCGGAAAGACAATAGTCTATGTAAACCCAGCTACTGTATTGATAAAAAAAAAATGAAAGATTCTTGTCACCAGATTTATCTTAAAGCAAATTTCCATTTGCAGTCTGAGCAAGTTTACATAAGTGTTTGTTATTTTTTGCAGCGGCGCCACACATTAGCATTGCTATGACAGTTTTCCACAAATTAGAAATTGCAATATATCCCCTTGCTTACAGTAACGCAATATATCGAATCATGGCCCCTGTATCGTGATATGCATGGTGTCGCCAGATTTTTTTCTTATTGCAATTTGTAAGCTTGGAATCTTTAAACATATGAAGTGAAAGTTTAATTAATGACTCATGTAAGTTACAGATGCCATTATGTTCCGTAAACTCATGCGTCATAAAAACTCAAACCACATAATCAATAGCCCACACACACCACTGAAACATTAGACCAGAGGAAGAATAGGACATCCCTCTGTCACCTTCAGCCTTCCTTTATATTGTCCGCTCAGTCACTACAGTGCTACGCTAGGTCTTTCTCCCTTCCTTAACTGTGTAAGGGACAGTGCCATGAGAGAGTTTCTTAGTTTGGAGTTTAGTGTTTATTTTTCCCCACAGCCTGGATCTGTCTCTGTTTCTGCAGTAATAAGGAACTGCTTCAGTAGGGCAAGTGGAAGGCAGTTTATTACTCAATGCCATTATATCCCTCAATCCATCCTTTGTCTGGCCTCCAGCTCCCCCCCCTCACAGAGGAGCAGAGGGCAATTCCAATAAACAAGGTCACGTGACCACACTAGCTGGCCTGTTATAGGTCGGAGGCAGGGTTGCTGACTCCCGGACAACAGTCTGATGACTTCGGCATTTAAGAGCACTTGCAGTGAGTGCAGATAGAGAGATACAAGAAGATTAAAAAAGGGGGGAAAAAAATGAAAAAAAGAGAAGTCACCCTTCTCTCTTTTTCCATTTTTTAACTCTTCCATCCATCTTAATGTGTAGCTTAGCATTATACAGTACAAACAGTGCTACCGTCCTGGCCTGGTTGGCAGTTACATGAGAAGGGGAAGGTATATGCTGCCAACAAGCACTCTCATTCAGTCATTCAGTCAATAGAAGCCCAAATCAATACTGGTCTGCTGACTACCTTCCCCTCTCCTTGGTGCTGATTATATGTCAGTGTAGGTGTGTGTGTGTGGCCATCATTCAGGACACAGATAAACAAGGCTCCAACTGACACAATAGTAAAAGGTGTGTGTGCCCAGCAGCTAAACAGACCGTTTGTCTTAATACCTGCACATTGACATCCTCTTTCTTGAATATCAGGGAGCGAACTTCATCTGCGTCCACATTGAAGATGGCCCTCAACAAAGACAGCTAGAAGGGAAGAAGGGAGAAGAGAATAATAAAGACATCAGTACAAATCAGCATTTGCTTGACATTCAACATTTTCAGGGCAGTAATTATGTAGTCACACACACAGTTTGGTTTGAGACATGGGCTACATTAACATTGTGCAGGACCATTTGCTTACAACAGAACAGCTGTAGAAAGGATTGTGTTTGCATGAGCACAATGCACAAATAGACTAAATGTACACACAAATGCACATACCCACTAACAAAATATAAGTTCCAAGTAGGGACGCGGACTTCTAACATTATCAAATGGAGGTTTTAGCCATAATGTAAAAAATCTTATGAGAACACAGGTGGCAAAATAAACATAACATTCCACCCAAATGATGACAACTTTCCCTGGCTGGACAAAAAGACGTGTTTACATTTTCTATCTACAGCAAAATGGCGTGCGTGTGTGAGAGGGAGCCTAGTGCTGCGTGATAAGCGTAGAGGTTCTAGGGCTTGTAAAGAGCATTGTTGAACGAATCACTCACATCACATTCGTGATGTACAGTAACAGTGAGGCAATGCAATGCGCTCCAACTTGCTTGACACAAGACTCAGAGGTTGAGTTTGACCTTTCAAATGCCTGCATGACAGACGTAGGTTGTTACATTTACAAATATTTAAATAAAATGTGTTCAGGCTCGCTGAGCGAGCAAGAACACTATGGCCTCCAAGGAGCTGTTAAAGTATAAATTCACTTTTTTGTTTGGTTATTTGCTACATGAAACTACTAGCCTGGTGTAATCAGACCATTTTCACTTTGTGAATAGATCTGGCCACGCTCCATTGGAAAGTGTTTGCGGTCATATCCTCCTAATTGGCGTAGACCTCTGGTTAATTGTGAAACTATTGGACAGCGCTGAACCAATCAGAGTTGCTATAATTGATTATAGCTCACTAACCCACCATGATTGGATTGCCAGCTGTGCGAATGCAAACCGGGTTTCCGACTATAATCTCAGTGAAATAAATTGATCTGAGAACAATAGTCGGGTGGCTCCAGGCTATGAAACTACAGCCTTTAAATATAAAAATTTTTATTGGTCAGTCTAAACCAGGCCTTGGCAAAGTCAGTCCCGGGGGCCGGATGTGGCCCTTTAGACATTCTACCGGGCCCGCCCGGTACATCAAACATAAAACAACAAAAAAAACATTAAATTACTTGACGAGCTTTGCAGAATGTTACTTAATTTACTGCTCCGTAAAAGAAAACATTTAAAGTTAACTGTTGCGTTAGATTATGAAAATAGTGTTGCATAGGAATTGCCCATTACTTTGGTAAACAAAGTAACGTGGCCCTCGATGTTCTCTGACGTTTTCAATGTGGCCCCCCAAGTGAAAATAATTGCCCTTCCCTGGTCTAAACTATAGTTTTGTTTAAAAGCATGCAATAGATCATCACTATAGGCAATGAAGATTAACATCCTGGTTGGATTCCTCACTGTGGCTTTTACACTGTTTTACCCATGTGGCATTTAGGAAGGTTTTTAAATGCCTGACGGCAGGAACAGGTGGAATGTGGGCCTGTGTAACTGTAATGTGATTAGGCAGGCTAATTGCTATGGCATAACTAAATGTGACTTTGAATTAGTTCAATGCTTAGCCTTGTGCCACTCTATTGTAGCCTGAAACAATTGAGAAATAACTTATTTGTATAGTTTTCCTGTCAAATCAAATGTATATCCAGTGATTGTATTAAACCTTTAAAAGGTTAAGCCATTCAAGAGTCTGTCAAGAATGAGCAAACTAGTACGGACTCTTTTCAAAAAGCAAGGGTAGCGTAGAGTGATATTATAGCTATGACATTCACAATATGACTCCCCTCTTCTCTATGGCGCCCATGAGGTTGAAAGGCATGTTGGTATGGGTCTGGCCTGGTGCCCATTATATTAATGACTGGGACTACGGCGTATGGCAGACAGACGTACAGCTGAACACACATCTCTAATCCTGTCACCTGAGCCTACCCATCTTCCCTCTGTTAGCAAACCTCCCACCTCCTTTCCACTGGATGAAAGGCTTATGATCCTATTTCAATTGCAGGCTTAGCAGTCACGTAGAAAACAATGGGGATGTTAATGTCCATACAAATTGCCATCCATATTCTCAGCTAAGAGTTTACCTGAGGTTTTATTGTAGCTACACTGTAGCACACAATCACGTTAGCATTGTCTTTTTAAGCGGTTTGTAGTGTATGTGCTTATTAAACACAGTTATAGGCTAAAGACATACTTCCAACCATGGCCCAACACAAGACTGCATTCTTGTGCATTAATACTAAATGTCTGTGGTTTAACGATAAACCTTATGGGCTGGTTTCACAAACATGTATTAATCGTCCAAGAGTAAAAGAAAATCTCCTTTAAAATAAGTTATGGAAAGTTCTGGAAAAAAGGACTAGGCTTAATCCATGTCTAAAACCGGCCCTTTAATTTCTAATTACCAATACAGTCCACGTCCCAGGGTACTGCCGCTACAATAAGTGATCCACAGCGCCAGAGGCCAGTATATATCGCTGCTCTCACCTTGTCTTGGCAGGGGGGCAGTCTGCACGGTGGACGCTGGGACTTCAGATTGGATTTGGCGTTATGCGGAGGTAAAGGCTCATCCTCCTCCACCTCCTCCAACACCACGATACACACGCGGCTTGCGCGCTCCGACCGCATCAGGAACACGCGTACAAACACACGCACACAAATACACCCCGTTCCTGCTCACATACGCGCACAACCCGCCGAGCGCCGACGTCGGCAATACAATCCACAAACACGGAGACGTCGTTGAGAACGCGTACTGTACATCTTCGGGTGAATCCGGCGGTAAAGCACAGTCCGTTCTTCTAGCTTCCAGCGTTGCTTAGCTGCATGACTCCCCTGTACTGACGAGCACACGGTAGAGGAGGCAGCAAGGAATTCCGTTGGTAGCGGTGATGAGCGGCATGCGGCAGATTGACGCTGGCCGCCTGGAAGCACGCAGAGAGCTACTGAGCGGCGCGCACGCACACACGCGTCCAGAGACGCGGACACATAGCAGAGAGCCTGCGCTTAGCACGGGCAATACATGGTGCTGTAGCTGCCTCTGTGTGTGTGCGTGCGTGCGTGACTGCCTGTCGCTGTTTTCAGACAGACTGCTGAAGCCAGCTCTTTCATGATACGACGAGAGAAAAGGGGGATGGAATGGAGAAAGGAGGAGTTATGTGCAGGGAGGGAGAATAAAGAGGAGCGTAGGATAGATACAGGGAAACGAAAAAGATGAATGGAGAGAAGGCAGAAATGATTTGTGAAAGTAAAGCTAATAAGACGCCCATGTTTTCTAGTATGTGATGAAAACTGAATGTTAACGTATGTGAAAGACAAGTGGCAGAAGGAAAAATGCTAATATGCTTTTCTCTAATGGCCACCATGTCATAGGCACCAGGCATGTATACCAAACCCTGATATCAATACAAGTTTGTCTTCTTTCTTTTCTACAGTTCATATATAATTTTTTTAGACAGACAGACAGACAGACAGACAGACAGACAGACAGACAGACAGACATGTCCCCGCTGGTGACTTTGAAAATCACTGACTAAATGTTATAAAAGCAATACCCTGCATCAGTAGCCTTTTACAACTGACAGCATCCTCACAGAATACAAGTTGGACAGAGTACCATCTTTGGTTATAGGCTACATTTGCCTAATCCAACATCCAATTAATTCACAATCCCTAAAAGAAACACAACAGGAAACAAATAAAATGAAATAGGTCAAGTTAAAATGTGCATCATACATAAAAGGAAAGCCATAGGTCCAGAACCCCAGATTCAAGTTATTTGTGATCATTAAAGCCTATTTCCACTCACAAAAGTCACACTGCCAGTGCGCCCCCCATATACATTTATAGTCTATAGCCACATACTTTATTTTAAATTGAAAAGAAGTCAATAAAAACATTTCAAAGACCCTTTTATTTCTTAAGCATTGGCCTAACCTGTGCTTTCACATGCAAGAACGTTGGCAGTATTGCACACTTGTAAACAACTTTGTATCAATAAAGTAAGATTTAGCCACAACCTCAAAAAGTCATATTTAGACTGCATAATAAAGGTTGAAAATCTGCATGCATCTCACAGTATATAGCTGGTTTACTGGAGGAAGGACCTAAAATGTTTTCACAGTGCCTGCATCAAATTATTTATCACAACCAAAAATGGCTCTAAGAATGCGTGTTAAAAACATGTTTCCAAATATCAGCATTGGTACTAGACCCAAAACAGATCCAAACCAGTAGCCTATAGTGAGAATGAGTATGCTTTTTGGTCTGATGGTGGCATAACATCAAAAAGTCCCATCTCATTATGTAACTGGAACAAACTGGCTCTGCCAAAAAATGCAAGGTTAACTAACAAGAGCATTGTGTGTGCGTGAGCGAGTGTGGTCTTTCGTTCAAGACAAATCCAACAGCGAGCAATCATGCCAAGTCGCACTGCCCCATTAACTCAGAGGGAGATGGGAAAGAGAGAGCAACAGAAAAAAGAGCAAGAGAGATGCATGGAGAAAGTCTGCAAGCCTTTAGACAGTCTGATGGGCCTACCGTATATAAATGGAATCTGAAAGATTTAGATTTGTCTTCTCAGAAACTGCATGTGTCAAATACTTCCTTAATTCATACAGAGCATGCCAATGCTTGAAAAGCAAACCATAAAACTGAGCCGATTAATATTTGGATCATATGATTATCTTTAGTAATAATGACAACTGTGGAACATATCTAATGGGAAATCAGCGTGATATGGTGCATGGAGAAATAGGCAGAAACAGGAACAAATGACTGTTAACACTTCCCAATGGAGCATGGCCAGACCATATTCTGGTTATATGCCAAATAATGAGACCCCCCAAAAAAAAGGAATATGGCTCCCTTTCACATAGAGACCAGCTAGTACCCTGTCCAATATATTAGCTTTGCCCCAAATCATGGATTATAAGAATAATAAGAACGAACAAATAGACAGTAGCCTGTGAGCCTAATATGCGCTATAGTTTAAAGAGCAGAGATGTTAGGTGATGTACCAACTTCTGGTGGTTATGTATGACCAAATGGTAAAACAATGATTCATTTGCAGGCATAACAAAACCTCTGCTGACTGTGGAGTCTGCCAGTGCTAATTAACGCTCATGTGCTTTTTGCTGCAACAATTGTTAGAGAGGTAATTGTGGCATAGGCAGTGCCGGTCCTTTCTACCTGACCCGTGAGACATTTTTCCATTCCCACGCAGTCTGAAACACAGGAATGTTCCACTACAACCCTACCTGTTTTAAGACATATGTTGGTCTAAGAATAAATTGATTTACAGAACAGAAACAACAGTAATTGAATATCATATTTTTGTATAGAATCTTAACATACATAAGCCATGCTTGTAGCCATTTCAGTGGTCTGGCCAGACCGCTAACATGGACCAATGATTACTACCAGAATCTAGGCCCAAAGCAGTTAGTGAGTGCTCTGAGAAGTGGTTCTAACCAACCTTCTCCCTTCTTTGGCAATGTTGGCGATGGCGGTATCTGAATAAATAGACAATAGGCCTATAGATGGAGAGTATTACTCTAACCACATAAGCTGCAAGACAAATACTTAGATGTGTCTATTAATATTGTCCAGTACATCTGAAATGTAATATTTATTAAATAGTCATTAACAATCTATTGCTTTCCATCTTGATCATATTTCCAATAATCCAGCAACCAACCAACGTTTTTCAGATTCTTTTTATACTTGAGCTGGAGGTAACGTACATTATTCGCTGACATATTTAAAAAACCCGCATCTGAGTCTCTGTAAAAGGCAACGTTGACGTTCAGTGACTGACTGAGATTTGCTCCGTTATCTCGTGAAACAAACTCTATTGTTTTTATTAATTACCATGTCATTCCAAGTGATGTGAACCCAACGTAGTGCACCCTACACGTAATAGTACGAAAATTACCCGCAGCCTATTTATTATGTAGCCGATAGCAGTAGCCTAGTCCTACGGGAGTGCACTGAAGCAGCCTATGGTAGGACATCATATCGTCGTAGCCATATTACTTTGATCTGCTAACACTTAATTTAGAGAGGAGAGAACCGTGTACCCGATTGATATTCCCGCAATTCTCCTATGTTTGTGACCATGAAAGTCACACACCCTCTCACTGATGGATCCACATTGTCAACTTGACCTGGGGAATGCAGCGAGAGGGAGGCGCGGTCCAGGCTTAATTGCTGAGCCTATGCAGCACGCGTAGTGAACGTATAGGGCCGACCGGCACTGGGCATAGGCCAATGATACTTTTCCATCAGTACTAGTCATCCTCATAGGGTTAGGCTATGGGTTAAGGTGTGAATAACAAGTGTTTGGGGTTGAGCTAACATCAGCATTAATTTATCACACAAGCGTAGTCTAGTCTTATTCATCTGCCTTGCATTTCAGCAACATATGTATGTTCTTTTACTAGTAGTATTTTACTTTCCTACTCACACACAGGAGCTGATTCCGTCTGCCTTCTGACCATGACTGCTTGATGTGTTCGCAATGTGTCTGATCCGTCTGTCCTTATGCCCTCCCCACGGCCCCCTCTAGAGGACAGAAATGTGATATTCTCCCAATCTTAGTCGTCTCTAGGCTTTGTCTCGCCGGTCACAGGCAGCAACACGCGTCAGGCTGTTGATGTCTTATTCTATGTCAGAATTGCAGAGAACAATAGAGAATGGGAAGGGGGGGGGTCTAATCACAAACACTCTTCCGCTGACTGACTAACCGGAAAGGACCACGCCACTGCCATGACAAACTATACAATCTGGCCATTTTGGCCAAATGCACGGAATAATAGGGTATACATTATACATACATTTTCAACGGGTAGCCTATCCCATTTTTCTTTAGACCACATCGAAATAGCCATGACATTTTTTTAAATACCACAAAACCATCAGGAAGGTGGTGGATGACATTTGACTACGTTTGATTAAAAATTAACAACATGTTAACTGCTTGAATGACCGATGTGTGTGTGATAATAGGCAAATAGGCTGACGAAAGGCACAACTGAACAACCACCTGTTGTCTTCTCTTCACCAACACGAGTGACTGCTCAACGTCATGCGACAAAATGTTTAGAAAGTAAAACGCATCAAGTTCGAGAGATACGCCTACAGTACGGTAGCAGAACCTTATTCCAAGTCTAAAAAAGAAAGAACGGCATAGGGAATACACTACCGTAGCTAACTATGACTAATTTACTGTAAGCATAGTTAGCCATCTTAATTGAGAGCAGTGATGAATTATTAACGTAATCAACAAACAAAAATTATAACATGTGCTACTTGTGACTGATAAGCATATCGGTACTAATAATTTAAAAACACTTATCTGGCTGATTAGCAAACTTCTTAACCAATTCCCACAATTTAACGTTATATAAACTGGCATGATAGTTAAGCATTTCTCCTTGATCTCTTAGCTAAAGCGCGCTTTCAAAAGTATAACAATGCACGTTATTACCTGGTTCAGTGTGTTCAAAATCATCATATTCTCCGTCTATAGCTACTGTAGCTGTTATGCGGCTGCCCAACTTAACTGGTAGCAGTTTATGGGGCTCCTAGTAGGCTACCCCTAAGGGTAGGTGGAGGTACTACATGATTTAATATGAATAAAACAGAAATAAGACAGAAACACCTCTAGTGTTTACTTTGGGACCGTTTAGTTAATATGCATTACTTAGTTAATGACAACTAAAGAACACATCTACAGACGTACCTTTGAATTTGGCATCCCATAATCTGACTAACGGTATTTTGATTTGTTTATGCACGCAAAATAAAAATGTGCTCAAACCATTATGGTGTGACATCGTCAGCAAACCCCAGTACTGTTCCAATAATTTTTAACTTACTAATCACATTTACCTGCATCATCTGTGCGGCATTATTATGTTTTATTATAATGTAAACCTACTATTGTCCTCTGGTTTGTCTTGCACTGGAATAAGCAGAATCCTTCATATGCTTAACTTTATAGTTTAAATGTGTTTAAAAGTTCTGTAAAACTGTGCACTGTGACAGCCATGCCTGCAGATGGCTGAGAAGCGTTAGCCTTAATTGGCAGCACCTGGGGCGAGGCATAAGTGTGCTCTCCTCCTCCTGGCACAACAGCTTTAGTTTTGCTTTATATTGTACTATGTTAAGTTAATAAACTAAGGTACTCTCTTTAAAGACATATGTGGCATCCTTTTTTATGTTGCAGCCTTGAGCTAGTGCTGTAATGTAACATGAACAATATGCCAATACCAGAACTGCAGTGATTATCTTAACCGTCACCAGTAAGCCAAAAGTAGACAACATACATATTTAAAAATATATGTCAGAGGATAGGTATAACTATCAACAGGATGGAATGATTATGTAGTTTGTATTGATAAACACATGGGCTCAGGAGTCCCAAATAATGTACTCGATATCAACACATATGAATGAGTGCATCTCAGAGACCCAACCTAAACAGTGACCTAGGGAATCCCCACTGAAAAGCCTTACCACAATGTAGAGTTTTAGCCAGTGCATGCTACAATTTTGTGCAAATATAAACAAAAATAAACAATATAAATGCATATAGGGTTAGCAACATTATTAAAAACATGCTAAGTTAATTTTATTATGTAGTATCAGGTAAACGCCAAAGATGAACATCAATTACAGAATACAATTGCAAAAGCACAATTAACCTCAAGTTGGCACTAACCTTTCATGTTCCACAGCAGCTATCTCGGTGGTCTTCAACCCTGGTCCTGGAGGACCCCTGCCCAGCACACCTGATTCTAATGAGTGGGTCGTCACCTATCTCTGCAGAAGCCTGGTAACGACCCATTTATGTGAATCAGGTGTGTTGGAGAAGGGAGACATCTGAAACATGAAAGACAGTGGGTCCCCAGGACTAGGGTTGAAGCCCTCTGATCTATCTGGTTTCTCCCCCATCTGCACATGTATGTGTCTGACCGGATTTGAACTCCAAGCCAGTTTCCGAGTGAGTTTGTTCATGTTGGGATAGTGCTTCTAAAGACTTGCATTTCCTTCCACACACCTCACAAATATATAGTTTATCCAGTGCGTGCATTTGTGAGTGTTTCTTTAGCGTGTACTCGTAGTGAAAAGCCTTCCCACATACTTTACAGCGGTATGGAGCCGCAGGACTTCGACTAGACGTTGGCCGACACTTCTTTTTCTTCATGCTAATCTGGCAATAGTGATTTCTGACACCCTTTGCCTGCCGTGGCGTGACCTTCTCCATATATTTATTCCTCCGGTCTTCGGTTCTGCCGCCATCTGTGTGCTCCATATTAGGACGTTGATAGGTAGCGGGCGACTTGGACACTTTGCACGAGTCACTTTTGGACTGTGCGTCCAGTAGCTCCGTCAAAAAGGATGAGGCAGCATCACTGCTGTCACTGCCCATGCTGGAGGGTTTGCTCGCGTGGAAGGTTGACGGTGACGTTTTACTGAGACTCTCCACGTGGGAGATGGTGAAGTCAGAGTTCCCAGCATCACCCACATCTAGACCATGGAGCTGCTCTCCCAGTACCCAATCTTCACATGCTTCATCCTGCTCCCGTTTCATCTGCGCCAACTCGGGGACAGCCAGAGTCTTGTGGCACTGCAACTCAGAATGCGCTGCGGACAGAGAAAAACAATGTTTTGTTCGATTACTCATCCGGGCCATAATGAAGAGCTGTGTGGCTGTGTAGCTGACCTTGATGTTGCTTTATCTCCGGTGAGATCCTCACTTCTTGCTGCTCTTCTTTGATGTGGGGTGGTGATGGCAGGGGCTCTAGGTCCTCGTGGCTCACACCCCCCATGTCCTGCCACCAATGCTGAGTGGGACCCTCCTTGTCCCAGAAAGACACAGAAGGCTGATCGGTTGCTATGGGGAAGAATCAAATTCATTTCACAATAGGTGTTAACAGGCAAGCTAACACGTAGTTGGTATGCAAGGATGTTTCAACAGATTGGCTATGTTAGTCAGCACAAAAGGTCAAACTACAAATCACAAATGTGATTTTATAGATAGTTATACATACACACACTGTTTAATATTAGTAGTAATCTCAACTTTACAAGAAAATGAATTACCTGCATCTTTGTTTTGCTGATGTAAAAAAACACCTGTACAAATGACAGTTCAGTTAAATAAACATAAGATACATTATCCCTGCAGCTAATGTAATTTGTTTTATAATCCATTAAGAAAAAATGTATATGCAAGCAAATAGTGTACAGATATACCATGCTTGTTAGACAAATGCACTTCAAAGTTGTTTTTTCTGTAAATTGTCTTCCCACAATTTGGGCAGTGCCAGTGGCTTCTGCCATTGATTGTTTCTCTGCACGCACATGGTATAACAAACTTTCCTAAAACAGAAAAAAAAACATTTTACAGATCAGGCTATTGTACTATCCATATTCAAATAAAGTTTGTTCAAGCTTTGACAAATACAGTAGGCTATAGGGTATACACAAACAAACACACTTGGTGTTATATTAGCACAATGAATGCAAATAAAACCTACCAGTGCCGTTCTCAATAAAATGAATGGCAAATAAATAATGCCTGTTGATCAAATGCTTGTGAGTGGCCATGTTTTTCTTGCAGCAGTATGGACAGTCAACAGTTGCCACATAATTGAGAAAGTCTTCACGTGAGGTAAAAACACACTGAGGCTCTGAAACAAAATCATATAAAACTAAAGCTTTACAAAATGTTGGCAGCTGCTTTCTATATGCTTTAAAGTTTTAAATAAATAACCAATGCAAACATCAATATTAAGGACAATTGTAATATTTAACCTGTGACATTATCTCCGCCATTGGAATGACAGGGTCTTGCAAAAGACCTGCCATTGTGGCCAGTCTCCGATGAAGCTGGGGTAATATTGTGAGTGGTCGGGGTGGAGGGAAGCTCGACTGCGCGGAGAACACAATGGAACATTTGAAAGAATAAAGTAAAATGTAGGATTAGTTTAATAATAGGAAGTGGTGAGATGAATTTAGTGACACCACCATTTTTCTATACAGTATGGCAGTATCATTGAAGAACTGCAGAAATGTCTATAATTCACACTATCATTTTTACCAGGAAGCAAAACAAGTCCTTCATTAAAAATGTCAATGTGGGATAGTCCTATACGGTAAAAGAATTGTCCTCCTGCCTATTAAAATAGTTTGGGTCAGTCTCAGTTTTCTGCTCGCTATGTTTACATAAATATATATACACATACCGGCAGCTATTATTTTAGGTAATAAAACAGCAACAGCATTTATATTAACAGGTGTTACGTCAAATTCTGTGTCCTGCCGAATTCAGTGACCCTTTCGAAAGTGCGCATGCGCCACCTCCAATCATGTACAATCTATTAGTGTGTGTGTGTGTGTGTGTGTGTGTGTGTGCGTGTGTGTGATTTCTCGTGCACTTTCTGTGTCTCGCCTCCGAAGTGTTCTAGTTCGGGAAAGGGTTAATAAAAGGTTAGATATATCGATGGTGGTTTGCTCTGCAAAAATATTGTGATTTTAGCGATTTCTGAAAAAAACGTGAATAGTATCTACTTTATCTACACCAGCCTCGTCGTTTTAAGGTTAATTGGTGTCTATATATTTGTAAATATTATTTATAGATCTATCGAACTTTTTCATGCTTTTTCTGCTTTATTTAACATACTTCGTTTCGAAAGGGCCACTGAATCCGGCAGGACACAGAATTAGGCGTAACAGCTATACAACCTTACCTAAAGATTTGTTAGGCTACGTATGATCATTGGTTCAGTGGAATATTCAAAACCACACTATCAACCTATTTTTAATTGTCTCCAAAATGTTTAAACCTACAGTACAGGTAAACCAATTACATGAAGATAAATTAAGCAACCTTCATTTTGTGGTACCAGTAATCTGGGTCTCAGGAGAATGTCCAGAAGGGATCGTTGACGGTCTGTTTGACGCTTCAGACAAGTAGCTTGATCTTCGTAATCCGCTATAGTCTTTTCAATGAAAATCAGTATTTCAACAGCCGCTGTCTGTAGTCTCTCGTTGACGTACAACTTCACTTCTTCAATCTTTGACATCTTCGACGGATAAGTATCCGTTTCTTGCCTCTGATAATTCCTCTTGGTAAAGACTCAAGAGCTAAACGCGACTTCGGAATTATGTTTACAGAGGTGAAAACATTACATTGAAACACTCAAAATATATATCGCCACCTATCGGGCTGGAGAAAGATAAGATAGGCACGTCTACATATGTCATTACAGTAAAACATTTTGATGTCAGGTGACCAGTAAACAACAACATCAAGTTTAGTGTTTAAAGCATTTATTTGATTAGTGGAAATACCATAACTCAACACAGTACAGTATTTGTTATGTATTATATCTACAGGTATTACTGGACTACTCTCAAATTAAATTATATTTTAATATAGTCAGATTCACAATCTCTAAACCTTCTGTAGCTACATTTTTATGGTACAAGACTTAAAATAAAAAACTTAAATATACTTTAATTTACCTTTACTGAAAAAGTTCAGTACAGAGTTTCTTATGTGACTAGTGCTAATGAACGGAACAGGCTGAGAGACTAATGTTGAAGTAACAATGCCACAGTCAATGGTTAATCAGTTCAGTTTTACTTTTTCTTAATCCACTGCAATTGAACTTGACCTAGAACCCCTTTACCTGTAGATTATAATAGACAACAAATAACGATCAACAACACCATCACAGAAAAGTTAAGCAAAATTACAAAAAATAGCTTTTAAAAACCCAATATCAGTGAAGTATAACAATAGCCTTTAAATTTAATTCTGCGGCAAAAAAACAAAATGTTTCATAATGGTGACATCAGGATCCAATATCAGCCATGGAACTATGAAGTCACCGGGAGTTAGACACGGCCTCAGTCTTGTTTTGCAGGTTCTTGTGGTCCAGAGGAGATTTGAGAGTAGCCTACCTTTTTAATGCATGTCAAGGATTTCGGGCCACATTTGTATCCATACTGACAGCAGTGCATACCATCTTGACAACATTGGCCCTGAAAATGAATACAGTTCTAGGTCTCAGCACAGCACAGTGACTGACGGAACATTATGCATTCACGGTAGGATACCATTTAAAAGGGACACCATCATCTTAGTTAAAACATATAGGAAATGTACATTGTCCTTAAACTTCTTGTGACATAATGTCCTGGCTAGAGCAACATGTCTTGTTGTGTATGTAATGACTCGTACCAGTGGATACGGGCAGCAGGTCCACTTGCCAGTGGATCCCTTGCAGCACGAGCGTCCTAAGGGGCAGTAGAAGCTTTCATCACATCGAATGGCTTCAGGCTCTGAAGCTCCGCTAATGGCCTCAGTTAGAGGTGTCATGGGCGTCTGTAAATGAACAGGTGCTGTTAGA
>JAODUH010078424.1:0-15590 GCA_027564835.1 Typhlichthys subterraneus
AGACAACACAGCCCTCAGGTTCATAGGGGCACCCAAACCTCTCCACCACGATAAGGTGATGGTTCCCGGAGAGGTACAGGCGGCCATTTTAGATCAAGAGTATTCCCTCTCAAGTGAGGGATTTCATTTGCCTCAGATAAAGATATGTGTAAACATCACATATTCCCCTTAAAGGAGCCTAAGCATCACAATGATACTGTACATTGCCTACAACAGCATACTGTACAATATGTTTAGTCAGCGGAAGTGTCTAACTTTATCCTCCATGTTTATATAAGAGGTTCAGAGAGCGCGTGCTTTCACGTTGTCATTGAGATAATTATAATTCCACCGGCGCCGTTGTATTTATTAAACAAAGCATATATGCAGCATTTCACGAAGGAAAGCCAACACAGTTTTAGAAGGGCACGACTGCGACTTGTGAGATTATGTAATGCTGGATGGCTTTACGTAGCCCGAGAGTCAGAGGATCATCGACATCCCAGGGGACAAACTTATTGGAGGGGAAAGAAAAGGAAAACCAAAACATGATAATAAATTCCTCACTCGGCCAGATGGAAAAGGCTGCTTATTGTTTTGTTTGCAATGTATGTCCCTTTTTCATGTTGTTATCCTACTTGAAGTGACCGCAATGTTCTTGTGTTGCTATCTAGTTAGGTGCCTTATCTACCATGTGCCTTGGTCTCATTTGTGGGCTTGTCACGCCTCTGTGTGAGCACATGAGTGTGTGTTTATGTGCGCATGCATTGTGTTTAGACCTCTTCGTAATCGCAGCCCGCTCGCCTGCCTCATGATGAGGGCTTTAACAAGCCGGCGTGTCAAAGAAGAGTCATAGCTCACGGTCTGCCTCTCGACTCCAAGGAGGCATAATTAGTTGACCATGAATCAGCCCTGGAGTCAACGCAATGATGTCCACACAGATAAGATTTTAAATTATTATTGCTCTCCTGTCAGGGGATTGATGTATTGGACAAACAGTCTCTGCATGGACAAGACAGAAGACAAACGCAGGCACGCATCGCAGGCAGGTCTGTCTGTGATACCTAACGAGACTACTGTGCTTCCGATTTGGTTTTGCTTTTGAATTATTTGCCAATTTTCATTCATCGGCCAGCTGCGAGCATGGGGAAAATGCTTTTACTCAACATCGCTCAAGCTATCGGCTATATGTTTGGGGCTGATGGCCGCGCTCCCGCGCCCGATTGTGCTTCGAACAGACTTCGGACAAAACCGACTGCGGTCTGCTGACGTCACGGGAGCAGAGCGCTCTTATTCTTACGTTACAGGAGAAGCTGCTAACGGTGGAAGTGATGTATAATAGCTTCCATTACGGTGCCGCAGCAGGGACATAAACTAGGTACAAAGTGCTAGGTACATTCTGAGATCTTTGGAGAGACACTTTCTCCTTTTGAAGTGAAAATGCCCAGCCCCAGGTTATCCACAAATGTGTTGCTGACGTGTTTTGTCCCAGTCGTTCAATATCGCCGCTGCCAGCCACATTTGAAGATAGTGAGGAGGGGAATTGCACCTCTCTTTCTCTCTTCCCACCGGGGCTGTCCAGAATACTCACGCAGGACATACACATGTTGGCAGCACGCATTGCTGCGAATGGCTTTCCGCCCACTTTCTGAACTTTAACAAGACAAAATACATGTCTGGATGCACTCATATTCAGGAGGCGGTGGAGACAGAAAGCAGTAGCAGCAGCCCTGCGAGTTTTCATAATACTCCCAGAAACACGTCAACTTGTGTGCTAACCAGTGAACATTATTTATAAGAGGACAGTTTCTCTCTATGCCTTTTATTTAATTAGGGAAATTGTACATTGAGAACATTATACATTTCGTTTGCTGTATTTAGTCATTAATCCTAACATTTTAAACCACCCACAATTAATTCTGCTTCTGCAGCATTAAGCCCGTCTCTATCTTACACAAAAACAAATGTGTGAGGACAACCAATATCCTATTTATAATTGTCACAGAACTGCATAACATTAATCCATTTAACAAGCCTTGAAGTGCTTCTGCAATCACTCTCATCAAACACACACAGACACACACAACCTATCATAGCTCAGTCTTGCCACGCACTAAACGTCTGCTAGTGAGGCGTCCATTACGGCACCCCTAATCACAGTGTGGAATGATGGTAGCGGCCACACGCCCACACACACACACACAGAGGACCCCACTCTGAGAGCGACTCCAGCGCTACGTGAGCGTGTTTACCAAGGAGGGCCAGCGGAGCTCGCTCGGCGGTCACGTAATTGATCAAGGTTGGCAAACGGAGTACGGGCGCTAATGAATCAAGACAACGTGGAGCATCTGTGATTATGGCTCCGGGAGAGGGATCGTTAGAGGCGCCGGTCAGAGGCAGGGGAACTCTGCCCCCCCCCCCCCCATCGCTTCCCTCCCGAACAGTCCACTGTAGGGTCGATGTGATAAGGACCCTTATCGCACGGGGCTAATCTCCGACCATTACTTATTCACGCAGGCTTGTTTCTCCCCAGGTGGGAACGGCATGGCGGTTGCTAGCACGTTAGCGGTTAGTGAGGTAGATTAGCAGTGGCTCTTTGGCAAATTAGAGCCATGCGTCTTGTGCGAGTGATTAGCAGCGCAGGCCATCTAAATCACTGTGTGAAGGTGGGAAGACGGGTGGTGGTTTAAAGTACTCGGCCCTCGGCGCCATTAGCATGGATCGGTGCCTTGTTGAGGCAGGCCAACGTAAACACACTAAATCACGGCGTTGTTGCATGCGTATTGCGCGCCGCCGTCGCCGGGGGAAACGGCGAGGAGGGGACGAGATACCTCTAATTGTCTTACATCAGTTAGCTTTCCACAAATGCTCTTAGAATAGCTTTCTTGTTATTGTCGTTTATGAACCAATTGGCTTTCCGCACATCCCTGCAGGAAAGTCCCGAAACGTTGTAGCACGTTGTAAAGTATTCTAGTTTGGAGGGTTGTCTTTTCTCCTCTACCTTTATCATAAAAATAAAGTAACTAGTGTGCTTCCCTTTAAAACTGCTTTTAAGGTCATTAAGTAGAAAGGTTAATAGCTTTCACACACCCCCAGAGTCAGTGTTCACTTTAATTTATGGTCCTTGTAGGAGAGAATTAATTGTGGGAGGGAGAATGGTTTGCTTGATTGTGCTTTAAGTGTAATGGCAACATATGGCTTTGTGCGCATACATACACACCCATGAGCGTGTACTGTACGAAGGCATGTGCATCTATTTACAGTAGATGTGTGTGTGCGCCCGTGCGTTTTGTGTACATACAATACAGGTGTGTGTGTGTGTGGGCCTAACACACTGAAGGTGACTCATTCCTGCACTAGTCCGATACACATTAGTGGACCGTTTGTTCCTCCACACCCACGGGGGCAACAAAGAGTCATTGGTGTGTGTGTGTGGATAACGTGATCAACCATACTCTTTCCATACATGGTCAGTGTAATGTCCGCCAACTCCTGTACTTTCTACTCCATACATTTTCAAAAAAGGCTTCTAACTATAGTCTTTGTCTAGCTGTGTCTTTGTAGTTGTTCCACACATACACTGCGTTTTTAATTCTAATGTGTTGCATATTTGTACTAATACAGTATTACTAGTATTAATACAGTCACAGTTGTGAATAAAGTAATTTTTTTGTAAATAGATTCCTTTTCTAGTTTCAGAACAAAATCCTATAAATGCGGAATGCAAAAAATACACGGGTAATAAATCCCATATTATAATATGCATGTAGAAGTTATAAGGAACCAAAATGTGAAGACACATTTCTGTGGCATTTTCAGGCAGAAATACTGTATCTTACATTTTATTTTATTTTTTTTTAAATAGAGAGGTAAGATCATGGGAAGTTAAAAAGGGGATTCAAAGATGACACTCTTAGATAGGAGAGAGTGGCAAGGTCGCTGGTCTAGGTACCAAGGTGGATTGTGAAGAGATGTGTCTTGAGTCTCTTACAGAATATTGGTAGTGCTTCCACAGTTCTGACTGTTGCTGAAAGCTTTTTCCACCACTGTGATACCAAGACGGAGAATAAGCGAGACTCCGATGAGCGAGTCTTGAGGCCTCGTAACGGTGGCATCGCCAGCCAGCCGGCCAGCCGAGGTGGTAGAACGAAGTGCTCTTTTTGGGGCCTGGAACCAGATCATTGCTTGGAGATAGCTTGGGGCCGTTCTATGTACTGCCTTGTAGGCTAGCACTAGTGTCTTGAATTGGATGCGAGCTACAATGGGGAGCCAGTTAAGTTCTCGGAAGAGAGGGGTTACATGGGAGAACTTGGGTTAGTTGAATATCAGACAAGCTGAGGCATTTTGAACACGCTGTAAGGATCTGGTAGAGCACGCGGTTGGTCCGGTTAGCAGCGAGTTGCAGTAGTCCAGGCAGGAGATTGGACCAGGAGTTGTGTCGGTTCCCTTGTGAGGAACGGCCTTATCTTCCCTTATATCCCTATCTTACTTATGTTGGAAATTGAGAATCTGCAGGCACGAGCTGTAATGGTGATGTTTGCTGCACATGATAGTTGGTTGTCTAGGATTACTCCGAGACTCCTTACAGTAGGGGAGGAGGACACCGTGGTGTTCTCAAGGGTGATGGACAGGTCCATTTGAGGACTTTTGCCAGAAGGTGGAGTAGCTCGGTTTAGTCAAGGTTGAGTATGGGGTGATGTGTGTACATCCAGGCGCTGATATGTGTGTCAGACGGAGGGACGGAGAGGTAGAGTTGGGTGTCATCGGCATAGCAGTGATAGAAGAATCCATGAGCAGAAATTACAGGGCTGAGGGATCTTGTGTACAGTGAGTAGAGTAGGGGTCCCAGCACAGATCCTTGAGGGACTCCTGTGTTGAGTGGGCAGGGTTTGGACAGGTTTCCATCCCAGAGGACTTGGTAGGAGCGATATGACAGATACGATTCAAACCACGAGATAGCAGAGTCTGAAATTCCCAGCTCAGCTAGAGTTGAAAGGAGGATCTGGTGGTTTACAGTGTCGAATGCAGCTGACAGGTCCAAAAGGATGAGGACTGACGAGAGGAAAGATGCTCTAGCAGCGTGAAGGGCTTCAGTCACCATGAGAAAAGCAGTCTCTAAAATGTGTCAGATGGCCGGTCTGCTGACAGTGTGTGTGATGTGTCTCACCCATGTATCACAACCAGTGGTACCTAAACACATTATATATTTACAGTTTTATTCAAATGGGAAACTTAACAGGGTACAGTTTCAACTGTCAGCAAGACATTGGCCAATAAAAATATAAAAAGTGTGTGTGTGTGAACGCAGATACCTAGATATGTATGTCACATTAATAAGAGTAATAGTAAAAGAATTGTTTTTGTGTTTTATGGGTGTTATTTGTATCTGATGTTTTTCACTGTGTGTCTGTCTGCCTCCTATAAACCTGTTTGCATGGGAGATGTCTTTGGTGAGAATGCATAACACAGCATTTGCTAACCAGGTGTGGGTGAGATATTGCTCCGTATACGTAGGCACACGCTGACGCATTCACAGCTGGGATGCTCTTATTTGTCGTAACGTGGGGTAATGAATTGATATGCTAATATTGTAAATGAGCTTGTGTGAGTCTGTGTGCATTATTTGCATAATGTGTGCGTGCCTGATACAGTACACATGCACCCACGCAACAGGACATGGTGTCAGATGTCTTTAAAGCAATGTTGAACTTTGGTTAAACCCTCGTCTCTTCTGTACCCCGATTATGTTTCGGTAGGTTACTTTTTGTTAATGTAATCCATTACGGTTACAAATGACCGGAATACATTTATAATCAGTAGCGTCATTTTTGGATTACAAAATGTAGTAACTTAATCTGATTACTTTCCATTACTTTTAGATTACTTCACGCCTAAACATTGCTCTTTGAAATGCCATCCAAAGCAATTTACTGCTTTGGCGGCACTAAATCTGTATATTTTTGTGACTGTTTATGTTGCTCAGGGATCAGATTAGAGTAGGACTTCATTTCAATTATTGAATGTTCTAAAAGGTTAATAAAACAAAAGCCGATTGGTTTATGCATTTTACTTCTGCAAACTTCTCTTTTAAGGTAGTCCTATAAGTAATCACATTTTTTAAAAATACCTGTATTCTGATTCCACTATTTTAGCTGTTAACTGTAAAGGATTACAGTTACTGTTTATTTGTAATCAGTTATGACTTCCCAACCCTGACCCTGATTTAATATCACATTGTGCTTAATGGTCTGGTCCTAAACTTTAAGTCAACACTGTAGCTCACACTTTGCTTCTTTGGTGTGTATTGCAGTTCTTGACGAGAGAAGAGAACTACATGAAATACAGTACAGCAGGTAGGTATGTAGATTGATACTGTACAGTAGAGAAGGATAGAGATATTTTTCAATCGACTTGCATCAATTAAAAACCCTAAAACTGAGATCCGTTCTGAACGGACCCAGCGACAAACAATTCCCTAAAAGTACCAGGGATGTTTAAACGGCCCCGTACCGGTTTGGGTCCAAAAGACCCATTCAGTAGCCTACCGAAAGAATTTGAACCTGTGTCAAAACAGGCGACACAATTCGCCTGTCGCCATGTCGCTATCATCTAGTTAAGGAATTGTGCAAGAAAGTTTGTTGCACAGGTTGCCACACTCACACTGCCGTCGAATGATAAAAGAAAGCTAATTTAAATTCGGTCAAATTTTTATTAATAATTTAGACTTCCTTTAATTTATTTTAATAATTTAGACTTAACGGAAGCCAAGGCTGGATCTATTCAATGTCGCAATCTGTAATTCCTATCACGGACCATGGTAGGATAATTAACCGCAAGCAAGTAAAAATAAAAGCAAGTATACATGTTCAGGGGCGCTGACAAGATTGTATTTTATAACAGCATATCACTCACCGGCGCCACCTGCCTGTTTTGTCAAGACACATATATATAATAATTTAAACATAAGTATTCATTCATTAACGGGTCCAGTTGGTAAACTGCATATACTCGACAAACACAGCAATTATGTCAGACCCGACCCAGACCCGAGTCAAACAAGTTGGACCCAAGACCAGACCGGGTCGGGCCTTGGGTCAGGACTCAGAATTTGAATACCTCTAGTAATGCTATTGTGTTGGGTGGGGGGGCATTTGCAATTTGTGATGTGTGCCCGTGTGCGTATGCCTGTGCACGTGTAGTCTGTTAATCTATTGTGTCCCGGGGGAAAAAAAAAAAAGAACATATGCACTTTGTGTGTGTGTGTGTGCGCGCGTGTACGTGTGCGTGTGTGTACAGAAGCACAGAGACTCCCATTGGTTCTGCTGGGCATGCCCAGTCAACTTTCATTTGCCGCTATGCGCTCCCAGGGAGAAGCAGAATCCATACATCACCATCCCGTGAAGTGCCTCTTTTTTCTCCTCCTTTGTAGCTACACTGTGACTAGCGTAATGAGCAGCAGGCTAATGCTACTGTCCCCTAAGCTAGTCCATTTGAACTGATACAGAAAGGACAGAATAACAGCGTTAATTAGCGGCTTTACTTTCTGTAACTGTGTCTACAGTTTACATTAATGGAATTACAGGTCATTTAGCAGATGTACTGTATTTATCCAAAGTGATCAATTACAAGTATTATGGCGTAGGTAAGGGAGTTTTGCTTGGGGATACTTACAGGTAGCTAAGTAAACTTTTCACAGATATAAACACATAAAATGCTTGACATTAAAAAATAAGACAGGTTTAAAAAGTTAAAACAGCAAAACCAAAAATGGGGATGAATACACAATCAAGCGCAAGAGTTGGGAACACAAACAATAGGCCTAATAATGCATAAAGTATTTATAAAAGATAACAAAAAGGTACTGCCGGGCTTGTTTTCCGATTAAACCTACAGCCAACCTTTCAGATTGTAGTGGACCACCGTCACCATCAAGAGACCACTAGCCCATCCTGTCCCCAGCAGGAAACAAAGAATAAAATGCACAACGCACTGCACACCAGCAAAACAGGCGGTTAACCTTAACATCGAGCTACAGGCAAAAGCACAGGGAACACTTTGCTAAAGTGACCACGCAGTATTGAGATGAATAGCTGCGGGACCAACACTGACATTTTGCCGATTATGGATAAAGACCATGTATTGCTTGAGTTTTGCAATAAATTAAGGAGGATGTTGGCAGAATAGCATGTATGCAAATAGTTCCTTCTTTTTTAAATCAGTATTTATTTAAAGTGAGCTTCTTTTTGTTTTTCTAAAATGAATGACCCAGGTCAGATGCAAGTAGAAAATAAATAAAATATATAAACGTAACCCGAGTAACAAAAGCAGGAGGTTTGTTGTCCAGGTCAAAGACTCGCACCAAGACCATCTAGCATCGCTACAATTCATCTTAGGATCTTCTTTCCCATTGGTTGTTTCTCTCTCTCTCTCTCTCTCTCTCTCTCTCTCTCTCTCTCTCTCTCTCTCATGCCATTCTCTGTATGTCCGATCTGACACAGTTTCTCTGGTGAAATGTCATCGTCGTCTCCGGAGGAAGCAAGAATCTCTCCCTTCGCAGCCTCGCAAAGATTATCTTGGTTTAGTCCAACTGCTCTCAAAGTCAAGCTGCTCAAACAGAGTTACAGTACACACACACACACAGGGGGGGAGTTTGAGAGAGAGACATATGAGATGATCCAGGCTTTCCACATTGTTGCTGGAGAGCTTTGCTAATATGTCATCATTTTCCTCTGTAGTTGGGATGAAAGGGGTCTGAACGAGCTGGAAATGTCAAGTCCACACCGAGTAGTAACTTCTCAGAGGATGTGGTGAGCACTGCTAAAGCTGAGAGGATTACACAGGCCTTCCTCAATAGTGCAGCAGCAAAACCGCTTTTAACATCTATGTTCTACTGCTCTATAGGTGCAGCCCTAACGCATCCGCTGTTACTATGGTAATTGTGCCAAAGATCCATCTGAAATGACTCCATCACTCTAAGCTGGGAGTTAAATAAACACAGTTGTTTTAGTAAATGTGGTGCCATTTTGGGGACATGCATGCTTGCTTGATGTGCTAATGCGCCATGGCTTTGGGACATTGTTGAGAGCGCATGCACGTGCGCACACGCACGCACGTGATCGGGGTGCTAATGTAGGCATGCGTGTTCCCTCAGACTAAATGGTGTCAGAGATGGCTCCTATCTCGAAACACAAATCTGGTGTTGCCGATCATCTGGTGCTCCCATCTGTCAACCTGTGCATGTGTGTGTGTGTGTGTGTGTCTGTGTGTAGGGGGGGTTATGTGTATTCATAAGATAACATACACTTTGTCTGGTCTGTGTGCATCTTTGAGAGAACAGGAGGTGTTTGTGTGTGTGTGTGTGTACATACCTGTGCATTCAAGCAAGATAACAAGTGTACATCCATATTGTGTGTGTGTGTGTGTGTGTGTGTGCAGTCGCTTTTCACCAGTTCCCCACTGGCCAAACCAACACACAGGAACATCCGATATATAATTCAACACTTTACATAACTCGGCATGGCAGACAAATACAGAGAGATAAGCCTTAAATTCTTCAGCACGCATACACACACTATGCACACGTACACAACACACACAAACACACCTATCACATGCACACATCCAGAGACAGCTCCATGAATGGACTGTGTACAAGCTACTACAGTGATGCATTCTGGGACCTATCTCATGGCTTTGAACGAAATTCAAATGACTTTTCCGTAGCTACCGGTTGTTTATAGCCGACTAGCTTGGTCTCATCAAGCAGCAGTGGTTTTGAGTCATTGTGTTCATATCAACGTGCATTTTGTCTGTCTGTCTGTCTGTCTGTGTCTGTCTGTCTGTCTGCATTGATGTATGATCTAGGGATGGCACCGATACGATACTGATATCAGATATCGGTTCGATACTGAAATAGCTGGATCGGTATCGGTGACAATTTGACATTTGTAACCGATCCATGGGGCTGGTCCAATTAATTGAATTTACATGTCTAACCTTTAATTTACATGTCTAACCTGCCCAGGCCACACTATCAGCAGCAGGTTTATAAAATGCATCTGGAATCTGGAATTCTGGAATCGGATCGGTACTCTGTATCGGCCATTGTTGAGTATAAGCATTTTGAAACCTTATATTTTGGGAGTGGTATTTACAGTATATATTTAGTTATTTATGATACTAGTAGCATTGCAGAAGTTTTGTTGATAGTGGTAGTATTTCCATATTTATTGTGTATACATGTTAGTATTTATACTGCAGCCGTACTGTAGACAGTGGTAGTATTTCCATATGTAGCGTACATGTAAGTAGTATTGTAGACAGTGGTAGTATTTCCATATGTAGCGTACACGTAAGTAGGTACCATAAACAGGGGCACCACACTACGTTCTGGGTCAGTTGAAATGTCAATCACCCCCAGTCTCCAGTGCAGCAACAGTCCCCTCATATAATTTAAGATCAGAACTGAAGAACATTGTCTTGTTTAATTTCAGTCTGTCTGTGGGGGGAGTCAGGTTGAGCTCTGCCCGTGGAGACAGCAGTCAGTCAAAATGTCCTGCTTGTCAAAAGTTAATTGGCCAAAGAGGATTCTGGGAAGAATGCTGGTGTGCCATAACACATAACTAAGCATGCATTCAGTCTCTAAGATGATTTAGTGCTGCTATTTCTCTCTCTCTCTCTCTCTCTCTCTTTCTCTCTCTCTCACCTTTACACCTCTCTCCCAATCCACCTACCAACCATCACCCACATAGCCACACACACACATACCTCCCACATGCACGCGCACGCACACACCTCTCACACATGCCTGAGCAAGGAGCAAGGACACACTGCAGCTGACTGTGTGTGCGTGTGTGTGTGTGTGTGTCACCTCGCGGTGGGCGTTCATGGGGGAGGTTACTGTCAACATGTGCGGAGCGGGGGGTCGGGAGGGGGAGGGGGGTAGTCGGGATAGCTTCTGATGCTGATGACTCCATCTTCATCGAGAGAGAGAGAGAGAGAGAGAGAGAGAGAGAGAGAGAGAGAGAGACCCCACTGCATCTGTAAACAATCCAGTTAACTGTGTATAAATGGGAAGGGGCAACTGGTCACCAGAGAGGCAGTTTCTCAGGGAACAGATAAGCTGAGTGGGGGACAGATTTTCATGGTGCACACCCCAGCTGTTGCGAGGAGGGGCCTCCGGAAGCATTTCCCCCGCACCGCCAGCCTTTGCGAGGATGGTTCTTTTTATTTAGCAGTTGAAACTTCAGTTAGTTGCTTCTGCTGTTGACGTTTTCTTTCATCTTGTTGTACAAACACATGCACACGTGCACACGTGCGTGCGCGCGTGCGCGAGCATCTGGGCAGCAGTCAGGCCTATTAGCCCAAAGGGCCTTCTAGTGCCAACTTAACAACTGCAGCATATGCCTGCGTAATAACTGCATTAATGTTCAACATGTCTCTCCAGGGGGTGTGGCTGGGTTTTTAGTTTTTTTTCTACTTTGGGGGGAGGGGTGGGATGGGGTAAGAGGGGTGGGAATTAAAGCTTGTTCTACAAAGCATGACATTGGAATTGGAATTTTTTTTTACAATGGAACTGCCACAGCTAATGAACACCAACCACGTCATCACGTGAAAGGCGTTTCCAAGATATACCAGCATCCTTTTATTACTTTTATTTTTTGGTGGTGGAAGGCAATTTTGATTGGTCCATAAAAACATTTTTATATTTGTTACTGCATAACTTCACCAGATCATAGTGCCGGTTACAGTAATACCTGCATCCTGTTCTGAAGTGAAATTTAAGATACTGCGAATATGTACAGTATGTCCCATTTGTGAGAAATCATTACTCTTCACAATAACAACGCACATAATCCAAGTTGTGTGTGCTAACGTCACAATCCTGACTTTACTCTAAGTCTATTGAAAGTCAGATTTGATATACATTACAGTATTATATAGATGAGCTATCCTTAAGGCTTTCCTTGAGCATACAGTGCTGATCATTATATGAACAAGGATTACAGTTCAAAATAGTTTACTTAAGCAGTGTTTGTTTGATTACACCATATGGGAAGTAAATGGAGTATTTAATTTATTAACACATCTTAAAACAGGAGCTTGCATCTAAAAATATAAGCAGGACACATTTCCCCAGATCTTAATTATTACAGAGAAAGCTCATGTTCATTACAGATTTTATTGCGCCGGTTTAACACTGTATGAAAATGCAAATTCAAACACGTCAGCATCGCATAAACTGCAATATAATGAAGTTCTCTTGAACATAACATAAGCATGCCTAGGGCTTAATTAATCCGTTACGAGTGACTTCACTGTAATGGAACATTTTCTCAAAAGGTACCGCTCATAACTGCATGTTCATCACCGCTGAAACAAGCCCCCCCTCCCCCTTTCTCTCTTCTACTGTACAAGCCCAGGATAATGACTAGCTTGGAGCAAACTGTACAACCACAGACTGGTCCAGGCCTTATCTCAACGACCTGCGACAGAGAACACTGGAAGAGCAATGCAATCCGCTGGAAAGGAGTTTTAAAATGTATTAGAAGATATAAAGATTTTTGAACGATCTTTGGAAGATATTTGAACAAAACAAAACAAAAACACTTCTTCCTTCAGTGCCACAAGGTGCTCACTCAGAAGCTCCCCCCCATTCTTCGCCACATTTGACACACATTTCCATGGCTGGGACAGCGTTGTGTGGTGCGGTCTGCACCACTTTGTTTGTGTTCTCATTCAGAACGCACACAGAACGAACAGCTAACAGGCCTTGAGGAGATATTAAGTGAACAAACAGATATTTGCTGACGAAGTGCATTAGCTTACGATCGCTGACTGTACCTTTAACATGGAGACTTTGTGATGAGCCATTTAGCAGGGCAGCAGCGGCAGACACAGCCGTTCCATTTAGCGACTATTTCATCATGCGAAGTTACACATTTGTTTTCACACCCCACGGGGGGAAACACGACGAAAATGCATGACATGTCAGTGGGCCGACACACGGCTCTGTCGCCTGGGCGACACCAGTGAGCTTAGTCAGGAGCGTGGGCGGGCACACAGCCCGAACATGCACACACACACACATACACACGTCATTATAATGTAAATATACTCGTGTTCAAGTTTACAATCACGTGCACGAGCGCGTAAAAGGCCACAGGTATCAACATACACACCATCGCACAAACTAATACATACAAACACAGCCAGAAGCGTCAACAACGAGCACACACAGACACAAAGCGTGTTTTTGCCTGCTGCTGGACATTCACTTCAACACAGGTCGTGAGATAATGCGGTTTAATACAATCAGGAAGATGCCAGAGCCATAGCTGTTGCATCAGAAGATAAACCCATACACCTTGAGGAGGCTAGATTACAGGCCTGTGTGTGTGTGAGTGCATGTGTGGTGGGAACACAACTGCATGAGAGGCTTCACCAATTACACCCAGAAATAAGATGGATATTACGCATTCGATTTCCTGAGATGTCAATTGCAAATGTACTTATTACAAGCCACGCGCTCATGAACAATATCTAATTTATTTCTACCTTGGTCTAATGACTATAGTTTTACTACATAGGTTAGTGCTCCACGCTGGCCAAACATGGAAAATGTATTTGCCGTATAAGAACTAAAACTGTACAAAAAAGGTATAATACATTTGATCCTTTTCTGGATAGTGTTATTGTGTGTAATGTGTGTCCTTAGATAGGGCTAGTGTGTCCTGACCTTGTTACTGTTCGTAGAGGTTTTATTTTTGTTGTCAAATATGTGGACAACATAGTTAGTTTTTTGTTTATTTATGTTTCACACTGGTAAATTATTGCGTTTTCTGCCTTGAAAACCTACATTCCAGATTTCCACCACCACAAAGTATTGGACAGCCTTTTAACAATCTGCGTTGCTACAACTGTTTTGATCGCCTCATCTAGCTCTACCATCATTTTGAAACTCGTTTGACTTCAACGTCAATCTCCCCAACCCACCCTGATTGGACCGCCACCAGGGTGGCTGTGAAAACATTATTGTGAACAGGTTCTCCAGACCATAAACTCAGATAAAACAGCTGAGAGCAAAAATTGGGCGGAGCCAGGCTACAGAATCACAGCCGCTGTAACAAAGCAAGCTGTTATTTTACACATCCAACAGTGTACTACAAAATGCAACTAACGCAACTGACACCACACAGCCCCACGGGAACCGTCAAAGTAGTTCCAAGGCGACTGTGTTCAGAATCGGTAAATAAAGCACTGGTTAATGCTACCGTGATAGTAAATGGAGTTAGTTTAATTACACAGCTCACTTAGTACAATAGCTCAAGGCCACATGACATGCATTGAACATCCTAAAACATGCAAAAATCAATTGCATATGATATATATTACCCTATACTCCTGCTACACTCCCATTAAAAGAAATCCCGGTCAAAACTGTTACAAAACAGTTTTGACCGTATTACCGTGTATTTTTTAATCAAACCTTTAAGTGCAACTAATTAGTCAGACCACCTTGTTTCAATAAACATACGGTGACTTAAAAATTGGTTCCCCTAGTGCCTTTCTCCAAGCATGTCATGAGGTGAGATAGGGGTATATGTTGTCTGATGCCAGGTCCTACTAACCATGCCAGAAGAAAGTCCATCTGGGGAGCCTACATTGAAACTGTTCGTGAATGGTTGTATTCACTTTCAAAAAACTACTTGGCAGTTGATTGGATGAACCATCTGGTCGTTTTCGCTGTCGGCACACCTAAACCATGCCCGTACAGTTATCAACACAAGGATGATTGGAAAGTTCAGTTGCTACTCGGACACGGACAAATGATTCCGAGGTTTTACAGACTGATTCTCACGGCGAAATTGAAACTGAAGCTAAAGCCTGTACAGCCCTTTGAGACTGTGTTGTCTGATGCCAGATCCTACAACAAGAAGCTTACCGTATGGCAAAATCATCCACAGATTTATCCAAAAACCTGTCTGAGCATCAAAGAGACAGTTAGCGGTAGGGTAAATCCACCTCCCCTTCGATCTGAGCTGTCTGCCTGGTATGGATGAAGGCTCTTATACTATGCTGTATGCTGCTAGTCTATAAGTCATTTCAGACATAGCTGCCTAACTGAATACTGTAGAATTGTCTGGCCATTGAATATGGTGGTTACAGACCTTTTGTCGAAAACCATTCTGGGCTTTAAGGTGTTTGTTCTTTTATGAACTGGAAAGGCATGAAGTTAAGGTAGTTTGCGATTGGAGGGAAAAAATGTTTGTGTGATGTATATTTTTGTATGTGGGTGTGTTATATGTATGCATGTGTGCAGTATGTATATATACTATATACATACTGCACACATACATGATTGTATGTGTGTTTAAGTACCAGTATGTATTTAAGCACCAGTATGAAGTAGTAAATGTTCCTTTTTCCTTGTATTTACAGTACTGTATGTGTGCGTGACAATTGATATGTTACTGCGCACACATGCCCCGTGTGTGTGCGTGTGTGTGTGTGTGCATCAGCAAAGTATCACAAGTTTTTGTCACATGTACACAAATTGCTTATTAGAAAATTGTGACATGCACACGTAAAAGGTTGTTTTTTTGTGTATA
>JAODUH010078435.1:0-15590 GCA_027564835.1 Typhlichthys subterraneus
ATATATATATATATATATATATATATATATATATGTATGTATGTATGTATGTATGTATGTATGTATGTATGTATGTACTGTACTGGTGTATCTGAGATGGTCCAACACACTTTTACAGGCCTACATTTTGCACTAAGGAGATTTTAAAATGTTATTTTCAGTTATTCATTATTATACAAGGCTTTACATTTCCACCTATACGGCTATATAACAGGCTATATACCTGTAGTGCTATGGCTATAATGGGCAGGGTAGCGTAGTGGGTATTTTATAGGGTGGTTTGACACCAGCTGCCAGGTGTGAGGGTCCATTCTGGCAACGACACCATAGAGCAGGTTGTGGAATTCATGAATTTTCAGACACATTTCTTTTACACACTTTAACTGATGTTATCATCGTGTCACTGTGCTGTCAATGTGAAATCAATTTGGAGTCATTTGGAGCAGCGAGGACTAGTTCTCTCGTAGAAAGAGTAAAACATTTATTTAAACAATTTGAGTGTGCACCGTGCAGCTTTTATGAACAAAACATATCGTGTGAAAATTTGCATGAGAGATCTACTAGCCGTTATCCTCTAATATCCACTGCTGTTTTCAGAGTGAAAGTCAGCAAGGTGACATTTTCTTCCAAAAATGGTTGCCTCAGTAGTGTTGATCTTTAATAGTGCTAAAGAACAGTATTTTCCCAACAGGCTGCTGATTGATACACACACACACAGACACACACACACACAAGCACGCACGTGCGCACACACACGCACACGCACACACACACGCGCGCGCACACACACACACACACCTCCCAACAAGCATTTTGTTTTGGCTCACATTTGATATTTCCTGTGCCCTCACCTTCAACCTTCAGGTTTGCTGCAGTCAATATCCTTGTCCTTCCAGTGATGGAGCAGTAGGCTGGGGGAGGAGGGGGTGGGATGTTCCTCCTGCAGATCAAATGGTTGGAAATCAAGACGTGTCCTCAGCAAGTTTCCTGGCTGCTGACTTTGTAGGAGACCGGCCCTCTCACAGCGCGCACCTACACACACACACACACCTACACACACACACACGCCTCAGTCTCCCAGGACAACACGATGCAGGCTTTGATTGCTTCCGACCCGGTGACAATAAAGAGGGCTTGGCTGAACGAAAAGCAGACACAGTTTAAGTTGTGTAAGGGAGGCGTAGGAGTGTTGAGGCCTCCAGCCGCTTTCTCAACCTCTGCCTTCCTCTCTTCCCGCTGCGCCTGTCTTATTTTCTGCCTTGCCTAACGCTCTTTCTCTCCGCATCCATTTTAGTTTGTCTTTCTTGCTGGTTCGGGGGTACGCACACCTGCAATTGCATTTTCTGTGTCCTTCCTGCTTTATGTTAGAGTTGGGGAGTCAAGAATATTGCCTGGGATTTTTTTTTTTTTTTTCCACTGGACTTATTTGAGGAAAGCTCTTCGTGTGGGAACAGAATGCCTGCCTGCTGCTGCACTTTGATACACTAGCTGTTTTTTTGGAGGGGTTTTGTGCCGACACTGGCACGCTAATGAACAGCATTCCCTTAGGAAGCATGTTGCTGCAACACTCTTCCAGGGTATTGATTGGGATGTCTTTGTCTTGGGCACAGTTTGGTTCATACAGAGCTGTGGCTTTGTAAAGGTTTCCCATAATAGCTTTGCAAAGAAATATATATTTTTTTAATGTTACAAGACGTTGAAGCTAGACGATTTTATTTTTGCATTGAATTAACCCACGGAGACGTAAGATGCCTTTAAAAAAGCATTCTTACACCAAAGGCATTGTTTGAAAACAACTTCGTAAAACTTGAGGGTTTTTGAAAACCTTTTCAGAATTGTCAACGTTCACTAAAAGCCGTTATTTCTCAGCCTCTTAAGGCAGATGGAAAAAATTAAAAACTGATTCTACTCCACAAAGGCTACAACCCACTGAGCCTTGGTTAGCGTCAGTCACATCATAATCTGGGTCTCAATCTCAAAGAAACTGCTGTAGGCTAATCCACCTCATTGTCATTTCCCTCACGTGGCTCGCCAGCTATTAGCATTAGCTTTGGAAACTTTATTTGCTGTCTGCTAAAATGCCAAGGGGGAAAATAAATATGTGTTAAAAATGTCCATGTACTTAAAATAGAGTCTAAAATACACTCATGTTGCAGAATGGGATATACATGCATGTTGCATTCGGTCTAAATTGGTTAATGATTATATTGTTTTTATTTTTGTTTTGGAATAATTGTATGATTATGTAACCCAACTTTGCGCTAGTTACCGTGTGAAATAAATATTATACTGTAAGTAATTGTATGAATTTGGTTAGAATCAGAAGAATTTAGGAATGGCGGGAGCCAATGTAAAGGTTGACATATAATGAAATAGAGCACAGGACAATTGTAACTTTTAACTGTTTACTGTACAGTTAGAGAAATTGTAACAATGAAAATATTTACACAGTGCGCATATTGAAAAGAAAAAATGACCCGGGTCGTAACAGTGTCCCTAAGAGTCAGTTCTCAATAGGATACCGGCATCAACCGGTATGAAGAAAGGTGTGTGTGTGCCAACTGTGTGTATGGACAGTTCAGTCCTACCGCGCTTGAAGTAGTTGTGGAATACAAGAATGTTCCTTAGTTCACAGCGCTGTAGCTGTTGAAAACAGGTTCTGTATCTCATGGGCTGGGCTCGCCATCCAGTTCTAAGGAATTTTCTAATTCTCCTCTGATGGCTGCGATCTCCTCCAAAGAGTCAAGACCATCTCAAAGTGGACCTCCAACTCAAATAAAAAACTTAACCAGGCGATAAAAGGCAACGTAGCTTGAATAAACAGCGTCCGACCCCAACACACAAACTATAAAGGACTGTGTTATTCAGTAGCAAACTCACAAAACACAATATTACTTCAAATTAAAATCTCTTGTGTTTAGATTGCTCGAATTTTCAATGCGTCACTCTCAAAGGTTTTATCATGGCTGACCTTCACCTTTCACCTCCACTTGGATAAATTGTTGTATTGGCTAAAATGAATGCAAGCTCTAATTTATTGGATATTTGACAAGCTAATAAACAAAATATTTCATACCCGTAATTCTAATACCCACAAGTATTTTAATATTTTATTTTATTTCATGTTAATATTTATAATGTGAATTGTATGACTGAATATTAATTAAATAAAATTAAATAAAATACATTTGTATTTATTATTTAATTACTCTGGGCTACAATTACCTTTCATTTTGTTTCACAGCGATGCAACTCTTTGGCCTCAACTGGCAGCTGCAGGAGTTAGAGAACCAGCCAGCTTTTGAAAATGGAGGTGGGGGCAAGTCGGGCCCCACACAGACCAGCACGGTCACCGCCCTGGTGGCTGACGGCGGTAGGGCAACACATTGTAGTAACACACTGGAGACCTCTGAGATCTAATTAACATATGTATTCATGCTGTGTGGTGAATGGCTTTTTAAACATTATCTTGGGGCAGTCACCAAACATTTTAAGCATATTTCACCACATGCATACATGCAGTGTTTATATCCTGGCATCCAACTGCACCTTAAATCAGTTGTATTTATATACACCTTAAATCAGTTGTATGAATGTATATATATATATAGGAAGAGAGCCTCTCTCCCTATATATATATATACATATATAGGGAGCCAAGTGGCTAGACTTGTAATATAAGGACTTTGATATAGCCCTTACAGCCCTTAGATGCAATGATGAAGAAATACAGTATATAGAGATTTAAATATGGTACAGTTTATTTTCTTCATGTGGAACATTCATGTTTCTGATGTATTTGTTATGCTATGAACATGTATGTGTATATTATATTTATGTTATGTTAGGAAAATTAATGTTTATATTATGCTTGTAATTCACGGTACATTACAGTATGAACATTTGTGATATATTTAGATTTATTCAGTCTGGAACCTGCCAACTAACCGCAAAAAAAAGCAAATGTAGTTGGATGATTTTTTATGACAGCTAAAACGAACATGCTAGAGCCAACAATCCATGTGGCCTTAGGAATAATAAAATCAAGTGTTGCTGCACGCCATGTCTAAGACAGTGTAGAGTTTTTTTAGGTCCTCTGCCTTCTGAATATTAATAGAGCTATTGCAGACAGCTTGGTACTGCCTAATCAGAAATGTGGATCATCCTGTATTCAGGGCCAAGAAGACCAGGCCATCTTGAATCACCTTTACAGCAAGAAGAAAACACCAAACACATCTCTAAGCTTAGTTATTTTAGATGCACAGCCATGAAAACATTAATTGAGTTGAGAAGGCCAGTCTCAATTGTTTAAACTGTGTAAGATTTAAATCCTCATAAGTACTGCTAATTAAGATAGCAGAGGTAGGTTTTACACTGTTTAAAGACAATCAATAGCAGGCCATTATTCTCCCCAGAGGTAAACTTGGCTTCCAGTGAAGCTGCTGTAACATGACAGGCGTTAGACGTGTGTACGTACACACACGCACGCACGCACGCACGCACGCATACACATGCATGCACAATATGCATATCAATCCCAAGGCATTGAAATACATCTTAATGGACAGCTGAGACAAGAGTGTATTTATTTATAGACACCTTTAATGTCATTATCAAATTGCAGGAAATGTCAACCTTAAACAGCGAGGTAACTCATTCTGAGGAAGAGTTCAGGTAGCTCAGCTGCCTTATGTGCTAAGGAGTTTAAAAATAAACTAAAGATGTTTTTATCCTTTTACAACGGAAGCTAGTTTTTCCAATGGTTGGAGGTTTGTGTCACAGCCGTGACACAGTCAGACCAAATAATTTTGAATATATGTAGAACTCAAGAATACGTTCATGTACTGTGCAATAAATATTACTGCAGATGATTTGGAGACGGTCTGAAAGCTAGCTATGTGAGTCACCAACACGGACAAAAGATAGATGATGCATACTGTGAGGACCCCATAAAATGACAATTATATCTAGTCATTTTTTAAATGGGTGCTACATCAGGGAGCATAGGGATCCATTAATTTAAATTCTGTCTCGCTCTGCTGGCTCGGACTATCTTATTGCAAGCTCCTTAAATAAACGAAATAGGCCACATTAGGGTTGAAGACTCCACATCCACCACAGCTCAGAATATAAAACAATCATTGCAACATGAGTTCTGATTTGATATTTATACTACATCCAGATTCATGTTTTATTCATGCATTTAATGTCTGGTATTGGCTGTGGTGTTTCCTGTCTTCAAGGACGGACTCTGGTGCTTCACCCAGAGAACAGCTCCATCGACACGGGGCAGGTGGAGATCGGCAGGCGGGTGGGACACAGCCTACCTCCAGGGGTGTTTTGGCGCTCTCGCCTGAGCATGGAGCAGTCCCGCTTCCTCAAGTTCAACATCTCTGTGCCCAAGAATGCCCTCATAGGAGTGTATGGGAGGAAGGGCCTCGCACCAACTCACACGCAGGTACAGTACTGCACCAAGCTTTCTTCTTAAAGGTGCAGTACCAACCTCCACCCTGAAATGCATTTGTCGATGTTTGAAACTACCAGAATAACAATATTTGTGTCTGGTTTCACCCACAATGCTTTCAACCACAAGGCTTTTTCTAGACACAAGTCAAGGAATGTCTCTTTAAAAATGTATATATGTATTTATTTATTATTCTTTTTTTTTTCTTCTTTTTTTTTAAAGCATTTTGTTGATTTTGTAATTCATCTGTATGATATCCATGTTTCTGATTACATCAATTAATTTGGAAAATGATGATGCCATTTGTACATTAGGTACAATCACTGCACTGAAGTCAAATACACTTATGAATAGTACTGCACAGTTCCATGCACCAAAGAGCAGGTGGGGATTATGCGTCCTGCTCAAGGCTCAGTGCCCGTTGGCCCACGTTGGTGATGCAGCCCAGTATTTAGTGTCTTGACTGCCGTCCCCCATCACCTTTCAGTGGAATGCATGGGATTGTAAAGCTAGGTGTGGACTGATGGCAACGCAGGCACTCTCACGACGACGCTGTATCACCACACTTAGTTTCACCTCGTTGACATTCTCTCCTGGTTGCACTCGAGTACAAGGCGTCAGGGGCCATGGTGTGATGGAAGAAAGTCCAATGACAGGACAAAAGAAGAGTTTGTTGCACTTTCAAGGAGAACAGGGCCTGAAAGCCAACTAAATTAAAGACACCGCCTTGATGTCCTGGGCAATTGTCTACACAGGCAAGTCTGTCAATGGCTGACACTGTGTCCACGGCGACCACCACCTCTAGATTACATTCTCTTAAGTTACTGGGGACACAAATCAATGCCTTTACTTAACTGAGCATGAAAGACGCCAATGAGAGCTATTGACCATCAGTTGTATTCACAGCGGGGGAAAAAAAGTGCAACTTTAAAGTGCATCAGCCTTTCCATTTGCCTCAAATATAGACTTCCTCCATGTGCTATCTGTCTGCTCCAGTCTGCAAACCGAAGGTGAGGAACTAAACTTTGATTTTCTTCTTCTTTTTTTTTTTTTTTTTAAGGTCTTTCCGATTTGTGTTCATTTGTTATTGAGTGCCTGCCTAAGCTCGCGCAATCTGAAAGTCAAAGAATTTACAAGCCCCGAGCGGTTCTGCTGCCCACTGGGCAGCCTGCAGTCTCTTCACGCTTGGCCTCTTGCCTGTTATTTGCTGATATTGTCGGATTGAGATGAGTCAGGGGGCTTTCACACTGGCTAATCGAGATGTATGCGCTTGGCCCGGAGTTTCCGAGACTTTTGGGATGAACAGTTTTATTACTTCTACCTCTGGCCAACAACACAAAAACTCAACTTTCGTCAGGTTAATATCCCTCCCCTGCCCCAGAGCTTCACTCAAAGGGTTTAAATCGCAGTGTTGACTTTTCCTGCCCCGCGCTTAATGTGTTATTTCATGTCCGGGCTTTAGTCAATAGGAAGTGTTCATACGGTACAGTGCTGTATGTGTGGCCTAATGCAGGTCAAAGTCCTGATTAAAGCATTCAGTCTGTTGTCCCTCTCTCTTAAACACCATTAATCTACTTTCTCACACAGATATTAAAAGGCATTTTATTTTGTTTTGTTTTTTTGTTTTGTTTTGAAGTGCATCCATTACAGTACAATTAAGTGTTTTTTAAGTTTTTATTTTTTTATTTTTTACGGTTTTTGTCATCAGAAAATGTCTTCCTCACTGCTTTTTTGAAAATTAACTTTTTAATCTATTTGGTTGTGCAGAGTATGTCTCTTGTGTATTACTTTAGCTATACAGTAGCTCATCCTGCTTTTAATATGCATGGGCTATTTTGCTCAACAGGAGCTGTCTCAATGCACCGCAAGCCTCCATAGCCTACAGCCCTTTCAGCAAGAGGGGCTGCTTTGTAGGATCTGCTCTCTACAGTACAGTACAGCAGGCTGTCCTTTATACTCCACAGACTCTGTGGGAATGAGGTTCAGGTGTTCAGCAGGTGCAGTAATAAGAGTGCACGCACAGCTGTGCCCGTTTCACTTGGCTGGGCTGAGTCGTTATCCTAGTTCACATGTAACTTGGTGAAAAAATTGGAAAGAAGAAAGAAAGAAAAAAACGCATAGATGTGTGATAGGGTTTATATAAGGTGTGTGCTGCCTTTATCTATTTCTTTTATTAATAAATACATAATTATGTATATTTAAAAATATAGAATTAGCATTTTTATTTCATGCAATGTGTATATATATTTTTTTTTTTTATTAATGTAAATATTTCTTTATTTATGCATTTATTTCTTTATTTTTTCAATCGACTTTGAGTACTTGGAGAAGTGCCATATAAATATAAGATATTATTATTATTTTTAATATTATTATTATTATTATTATTATTATTAATAAAATGTATTTATTTTATATTTTGGCATCTTTGTCCGCCTTAATGTTTCATTTGTAATGATGTGGGGTTTTTTTCACGATTAAGTTAGTCACATGCAATACGTTTATCATAGGGTTAGGGTTAGTCATCATGCAGATGTTGTGTTGCATCCTGCAGTATGACTTCGTGGAGCTGCTGGACGGCAGTCGGCTGATCGCCAAAGAGTGGCGGAGTCCCAGCGAGCAGGAGGCCAGGGCTAAGCCGGAGAGCCAGGTCGCCGTGCACCAGGCCGGCTTCATCCAGTACCTGGACTCGGGGGTGTGGCACCTGGCCTTCTACAACGATGGGCGTAGTGCGGAGCCAGTGTCTTACGACACCATCATACTGGGTAGGGCTATGATCATCGGACCTGGTGACCGCTGTGTGTGGGGCCATTTTGCACTGTGCTCTAAAGCCATTAAACTGTGCCAATAGGTTAATGCCACTGTATTTGGTTATTATTGTTTATTTGTATATTGTTTCTACCTGGCAATATGAAAAGTGCTATACAGATTGTGTATTATTTTATTCTGATTCTGATTCTGATTATATAAGATACTATCACTACGGTAATGTATAATAAAATAATAATAAGATAGAGTATAAGATAGCATTGTTGGCTTGAAAACAGTATAAAATGCGCTAGCCAATAACTAGCTGAATATTGACACCTTCAGCAGGCAGTGTCTTCCAGACAAATTTTCACGTTTATTTTGACAATGCCCTGGAACTCTTTATGCTGAAATCCTTCTGTTATTCTCACGGTGGAGATATTAACATATAATGCGTGGGGAGCCATCTTAGATTTCCCCACATGGTTGTCTTCAATGTACTGTATGTCAGTGAAATGAGCAGTTGCTGCTTCTACAGTAGTTATTGTATAGTTAAGGGCAGGATAGGGAGACAAACACTATATTGGTTTGCTCTAGTTGTGCTAATGTGTTTAGCTGCTACAAACACACGTGTGTGCACGCACACACACATACACACACACAAGCAGAGCCTTTAAAACTATGTGCTCAACGGGAGGTAAATAAAGGTTTTCGTTGCAAGCCAATGGATTTTTTTTTTTTTTTTGTGTTCAACACCGAATGATTGAAGTCCACGCAGCATTGATCGCCCCCCTCTAACAACCGCTTCGGTGTTTTTCAAACTGTGAAATTTCCTTGTGGATTTCTGTGTAAAAAAATGCACTATGGCTGAGTTAACTTTTTTCCCCTTCCCTCTTTCTTGTTCTATTTCCTTTGGGTTGTTCGATTGATCCACCATCTCATATGTGGAGCTATTGACAAGTGTGCGTGTTGTCAAAATTGCCAGGCTCCATTGACAGCTGAATGAACAGCCGATACGAGACAGAGCAATAACCAAAAACAGTTTGCCCTCTTAACACTGATCAAAATGAGAGGCCCGGTCTATCGGGAATGCCTTTTATGAGCAAAGGTCTGTGGAGCGAACACACGTCTGACTGTAGGATGTGTCAGATTAACTTCAACTCAGAGGATTTGTTGAGCTGTAAACACCCCAGAGACGGCATTGCTTGTGTGGACATGATCAGTCATTCAGGGGTTGGGGAATGTCGGGAGGAAGGAAACAGAATTATGTGGCACAATTTAAAATGCCAGTGTGGATTTGATCTAAAATAGCTTAGTTAGGGAAAAAAACAGGCTGTGGTAAACCTGTTATGGAGGCTTAGACCTTAGTGGTACAGTACGTGGACAAATTGTTGCAAATGTATTCTTGTTAGCAGAACTACAGATAAGAAATTCTTAGAACATCACTTTTACAAGCAAATATTTCCTTTCTTATCTGTATACAAATAATATTGGTTTTGTGCATTATTTGCAACTAGTGTACGGTAAATAAAATAAGTCACAATACAAATATAATTTGAAACTAGACAATTCACCGTACAGTATGTTGACATTTCATATCTCCATAAGAGATAGAAATTGTGGGGCGCAAATAACACTTATGTATTCATTTAATGTTGAACACGATCTTACAGTAATATGAATGGTTAATATGATTGGCTACTTAATGAGTGAACTAAAAAGCCCACACAGTACTTATGGAATATCTTTCAACTTCTCTGTGCTATCCTATTCTCATACAGAATCAGTTATGGAATGCACGCATAACTGCTATGGCAACGGAGAGTGTGTGGCAGGAACATGCCACTGTTTCCCAGGATTCATAGGACCGTACTGTTCAAGAGGTAACCCCCCCACACACACACACACAGTGACATAGTTTTTGGTTTGGGATGATTATATGAAATACCTTCTGTATGTCTAGGGTAAATAATTTTAAATAGACTTCAGTCAATAACAAAACAAATAAATCATGGAATTCCATTGAAGTCCATGTATAGTCTTTATTTTAGAGATCACCATTTATAGACATATATTACAGAATGAATATAGGTCAGTTATATTATTATAGCTGTTTATCAAGCAGCATCCTTGTGCCCAGTGTCCATATTGACAATATGTTATATCATACATGTAAGGCCGCCGTCCACTGGCAGTGTTGTTCTTCTGGAATGCAACGTAGAGTGTAAACTATGGCGTCGACGTGCGTCAGACGCTGCCAGTGGGCGGTGGCCTTTACCCTTTATATAGACCAGACCAGACCTACCCAGCTGTCTGAGCACTGCCTCCACAGCAAAATGCCGTTGGTGACACGCCTACCTAAGAGACCAAAAGCGTTCAATTTCTGCTCCATTGAAACGCATTACAATCCATCTTGTTATAATTCTAAATGATTTGATAGAATGCCAGGAAAAGAGACAGTTGAAGGAGTTTCTGTCAGATTCATAAAATGTTTAACTGTTATTGGAGGACAGACGAAAAGAGGCTTGGAATCGGTCAATTGAAATAAAGTGAAGTACTCCATGTGCCCCAATGAGCATAGCAGTTTGTAATGTAAACTATCATGATGTGGTATTTTTATACGGTACCGATATTAATGACAATATGTAAATGGTAGCATTCAGGGAAAATTTTTTGGATACGAACAATGAACAATATTGAATAGCTGTCAGGGTTTAGTGGCCCTGCCATGCTTCCTGGGGTTTCCCTTCACTCTGTCTTGTCATTACACACACCTGGTGCCCATTCCCCTAATTAGGTAGAGTATATGTTTCTCCCTGTGCTTGTTGGTTGTTGTTTGCAGTAATGGTGAGTGTCTTTGCTTCGTTTTTTAATTAAAATCTTTATTGTTACAACTCCAACCTGCGTCTGGTTTCTGCCATCTCCACTCTGGCCGTGACAATAGCCCTAACACACGTCCTCCCATATCTCCTCAGCGGCCTGTCCAGTCCTGTGCAGTGGCAACGGCCAGTACACCAGGGGGCGCTGTCAGTGCTACAGCGGCTGGAAGGGCGTGGAGTGCGACGTTCCCGCCGCCCAGTGTGTCGACCCTCAGTGTGCAGGCCACGGGCTGTGTGTGGCGGGCGAGTGTGTGTGCAACGCCGGCCACAAGGGCAGTAGCTGTGAGCAAGGTAAAGCAGATGTTCTCAAACACGTTTGGCTGTGAGCAAGGTAAAGCAGAGGTTCTCAAACACGTTTGGCCGTGAGCAAGGTGAAGCAGAGGTTCTCAAACACATCTTGCCGTGAGCAAGGTGAAGCAGAGGTTCTCAAACACGTTTGGCCGTTATCAAGGTGAAGCAGAGGTTCTCAAACACGTTTGGCCGTGAGCAAGGTAAAGCAGAGGTTCTCAAACACGTTTGGCTGTGAGCAAGGTGAAGCAGAGGTTCTCAAACACGTTTGTCCATTATCAAGGTAAAGCAGAGGTTCTCAAACATGTTTGGCTGTGAGCAAGGTGAAGCAGAGGTTCTCAAACACGTTTGGCTGTGAGCAAGGTGAAGCAGAGGTTCTCAAACACGTTTGGCCGTGAGCAAGGTGAAGCAGAGGTTCTCAAACACGTTTGGCCGTGAGCAAGGAGGTTAAGCAGAGGTTCTCAAACATGTTTGGCCGTGAGCAAGGTAAAGCAGAGGTTCTCAAACATGTTTGTCCGTGAGCAAGGGGAAGCAGATTCTCAAACACCTTCGGCTTCTGTATCCCTTATCATCTATTGTCCAAGGCCAAGCACCCGCTTTCATCAGATAACAATATTTTCTCAGTTTAACCATAGAACAGAAACACATAATATGTGCAGTACATCTAACCTAAATATCTGTGTACTATGATTATCATGTATTACTGCTGTTTTTTTAATATGCTGTGTTTTATCTTGTAAAATGTGTCTGCAACTTGACTGCTGATGTTTTGCCAGGTCTTTTTCGGAAAATAGATTTTTAATCTCAAATCAGACTAACCTGGCAAAATATATACATATAAAAAAAAGAAGTATAGGATTTGATCATATTAAGAGTATTGATTGTCACTATTGTAATTCTTCAATTCTTCCTACAAATTGACAATTGATAATAACCCTCTCATAGGTCCAAGATAAAACAGATTATATCTGTATTGTCCAAATAGTATTGTATAAGCCCAAATAGTATTCTTACAAAATAGTCATGTCCCCTGGTGACACCTCCAAATAACCTTGGGTACATACACCCCCATTTGAGAAACATTAAACACTTAAGGAATATGTCCATTAGTGTTTTCAACTCCACCAAGCAGGTAATTCCTTCTATGTCATTATCCATTTACCCCAGTGTATAAATTAGCTTCCCACTGTATAGATTAGTCTATACCACTGTTGTACACAGTGGAATGGATGGCTGTCCATTGACGCGCACCTTTTATATGCTCTACAATAGAACACCTGTTAGAATCATTCAGTCAGTGATCTATAGGGTCGTTTTTTTCCATTTATTAAAGTCTGTATTCACCTCAATCCTAGAGTGTGTGCTCCTTGCTCAATACATTTAATTTATTCAGACACAAGGCAATTAACAGTTAAGATTTACATCTGTAGATCATCGACCTTACATGTAAAACCTTATTGAGTTTACTGAATGACTATATCAGAGTTTTCTCTGCAGTTAAGCCATACGGGTAAGAATCATAGATCTGTTGACGCTTGTTTCAAGTTTCCATTGGTTAAATGCTGTCAGGCGTTTGAGGAATTGGTTTAGGCCTTAACAATCAATATCCACGTCCAAGCAGATATGGAAATGAATGGAGCAATTAGCTTCCATTGAAACACATTTGTGTTGTGGAAAATTAGCTTAATTGTTAGTGGATGCTAATGTCCATTTAATTAGCAATTATTACCCTGTATCAGCACTACGTTGATTAGCAAATTATTAACAATATGAAATTTGTCTAGCCAGTAATTCCCCACCTTTCCAAATGCTCATAAGAGTGGATAATGATGTGTCCCTTTATAGTGCATACTGTACAGCATCTCATAATAACAGCAACACACAGGGAAATTCTATACTGTATCTCTGGCTGATTGTCTACACTGTTAGATTGTTGGCCTATAATCAGCCGCCAGGCTTTTAAGAGTCTGGAATCCAGGAATCCATTTTAGAAATCACATTTGGCTCGGCACTGAAAGCTAAGCAACGTTTAATTTTGCATGCATCGGTTACCGTTGCAGACGGGTTCCTGCCATGTTCTTTCTTTTTCTCATTCCCCTCCAGTGGACTGCGTGGACCCGGCATGCTCTGGCCACGGCACCTGTCACCACAGCGACTGCCACTGCAACCCTGGCTGGGGGGGTGTGAGCTGTGAGGTCCTGAAGAGCACGTGTCCCGAGCAGTGCTCCAGCCACGGCACCTTCAGCACCGACACGGGCACCTGCGTGTGTGACGCCAAGTGGACCGGCCTGGACTGCTCTGTGGGTCAGGAAGCCATCTTTGTTTCACCTGATGTGGGCTATACACCACATGTCCACTGTGTGGCCTATGAGTTACATGTACTGTATGGCCCACTGAGTTATACTGTATGGTCTACTGAGTTGCATTGTATGGTCTACTGAGTTACACTATATGGCACACTGAGTTATATATACTGTGTATGGTCTACTGAGTTACACTGTATGATCTTCTGAGTTATACCAACGTCCTTATAGGCCACTCTGCAACGATCTACCAAGTTGGGACATAAGAATTGCACGTATACAATTGCGAGTCAAATCTGATAAAAAAACATCTTAAAACGTTTAAGAATTAATTAAAAAAAAATATTTCGCCAGTTTGAAACTCCGCTACGCATGCGCAAGATTGTGCGACACCAAATTGGCTTAAAAGGTTATCTGTTCTGCAATTATAAAGCAGGCGATTGGCTCTTCTGGGGGAGAGGCGGGACATGTTCTTCCAACTGTCACCGTTGGCGTTTCAGAATTCTTCCATAGAGCTCCATTTAAAATTGTGGCATGTCTCCTCTATATAATGTCTCTGGTTATACTGTATGGTCTACTGAGCTATATATACTGTATGGTCTACTGAGTTCTATGCATTACATACAGTAGCATACTTAATAGTATGTACTGTGTGTGGGCATATGTATGGCCTACTGGGCTATACTGTATTTATGGCCTACTGAATTATATGTACTGTATGCCACTCTGTAGGACATAATTCAGTATGTCATACAGTGTACTGTCTGACAAACTGAACTGCATGTATATGTACGTACATATGCCATGTAGTATAATTCAGTATGTCATACAGTACAGTACAGTGCAGTACATAAGACACTGTGCATACTGTAGGTATTAGTATGCATATTTTATATGTACATACACAGTACATATGAGACTAACTGTATTGTACAGTTATGACACATAGTACTTGTGTTATACAGTACTGTACATATGACACATAAAGTTAACCATCAAATTAGCCTTTCATTAGCTGTTAAGAATATTTGCATTCATATGTAGAAATCTTTTGATGGAGATTAGTGGGCTCCATGCCTGCGTCTAAACATTGCTATCAGACTGTCATCAATGACCAGCACAGTGAAGAGGGCCCTCTTGATCCAGTTATCTGTTACCCATTATCCGGATAGCTGCTGGCTACACCTGAACCCCAGAAACATCAGCCTTCGCCCCCTAGAGATAAATCACCGTCACACCGCTAGGCTTCACGGATTGGAAACTAACGGCAACTAATCACTCGATACGCAATGGCCCTGTAAAATAAACCAGCAATACAATGGCATTTAGCTACACAAAGAGAGAATAAGAGAAGCCAGCTTGATGTCTCATTGGAATCATAATTATAATTGGAATATAAATATAAATCTACTGTACATAGAATAGAGAACACATTCTAATTATCAACCCTTTTGTTTAGCTAGAAACTGAACATCTGAGTTTTTCAGGCAGCACACTTACTCCAGAATGTCTCTCTTTCTTTCACCGGGTAACATCTAACAGCAGTGTTTCTATGGGAGAGGAGACAATCTCATATTCCCATCTGCTCAGGAGAGACGCTCATTTATTTTGCTTAACATTCGGAAGGTCCGCCCCGCAACTCTGTCGGGTGACATGTTAGTTCAAAAGGCTGGCCACTCCCAGCTGTTATCTGGAATCCAGATCTAGGTGATTTATGTCCCACATCTACACCTAGAATAGATTAGCTCACTGCTACGGAAAATCCCAGAGAAAACTACACTGACCATATTCAACCCATTAAGACCTTAACTTTCCTGTTTGTATTTTTTTTGTTATTCTGTATACTTTTATTGTGTGTGTGTGGAGGGGGGGGGGGGGAGGGGGGGGGGGGTTAAAAGTGGAGCATGG
>JAODUH010078456.1:0-15587 GCA_027564835.1 Typhlichthys subterraneus
AGTAGGTCAGCACCGGGGTTTGAACCCACAACCTTACGGCTGTAAGTCCAGCAACCAGCCCACTAGACCATCCTGCCATGAGTAATCCTGTCATGCAAACACCGTTTTAGGAAATCTGTGTGCGATACTGTCCAGATGGGAGCAAGTTATGCGATAAGCCAGAATTTTCTGGTTAAGTTAACTTGTGTTGTGTTAAACATCTTATCCTGTTACAGTTATAAGATACAGGTTGAAGAATTAGGCATACAATTATTAGGTTATTGCTTAATTAAGATTACGGTACGTTAAGATATTTTTGGTATTCATCGGAACTGTCTCAACCATCTCATTATACGTAGCTAGGGAAACTTTATTTTGCCAGTAGTAAAGTAAACATCCTTCAATTTGATTCATTTACTTTCTGTGGTGCACTTACAACATGGACAATAGTTAAAGTAAATAACTCAAGGTCACCTTGCATTGAGAATGTTACGACATTGAGTCATTGGGGTTCCAGTATTCCCATAGAAACCATAAAACCTTTATCCTCAATCCCACCCCAGTCTGGGAGCCAAATAAAGCCAAGGTCTTGGAACAGAAATAGGATGATGTTCTAGCTAGTCACGCTCCCGCTAGGGGAAATGTCATGTGCTACTCACAAGTCTACAAAAGTCAGTAAAACATCTGGAGAGACCATTTTGTAGAATGTATCCATTTAAGATCATATTGTTCCAAAGGATTTTATGACAAATACTAAATTGTGTACTTTATTATGATTCATTTTGTATTAAAATTTTTTTTTAAAATGTACAACTTGTAATTTGCGGTGCTGTTGTGCACACCCATAGTTAATGGAGTACATTCAGCATTTTTTCTACCAGGGTCAAGAAGATCATTTTGTGGCTATAGTACGAACAGTAAGTGGCTTTGAAACTAAAAACAACAACACAATCACCAAGAGTGGGCAACACAAGCCAACTATGCTTTGATCTGTGGTGGACTAAACGATTATAGCAAAAAAAAAAAAAAAAAAAAACACAATCGGAGAACTGCTAACAGAAAGGCTTTCATGAATGGCCAGTGCACCGACCCCAGTCAGCAATAAATAGTTCCATGCAGCTATGAGGCATGCATAAAGAAAAGAATATCCAAAACTTTAATAACAGCATTGCATGGGCGCACAGGGGGGGGCGTTGCTGTGCTGCGCCGTACCTGCAGAGATCTGAAGTGAAGACATACAGCCGTTCATCCTTGGACAACAGGGGGTGGAAAGCACTTCCATCTGTTCCATTGATAGCGTTGCTCTGGTTGGAAGTCCAGAATGACAGGCGGCTACAAAACCGCATGTTCCATGTTATAAAAAAATACACGTATGCTATGGCTCTAAAAACACAGATTCTCATAGGCAGACGTGTTCTGAAATAATTCTGTCACTAAATAATACATTATCTTCAATGTAATGCAAACACCTTGAATAGCGCATGGGCTATGAATGACCTGATGTGATATGAATGGGATCACGGCTTCACTGGGTAATCATTCTATTATTAAAACATAAGATACACTGTAGTTGGAATATTTTCATTACAGTCAACGCACAGAAAAATACCACAATACACACCCAGAAACTGGGTTAATATTTAAGCAATGACTTTCATTGATTCTCAAATAGATGGCAACATCAAAGTATCACATAACCATTACAGTCTAGCCTGCATAGGCAGACAAATAACCAGCGAGTTGTCCAATGCAATTGGCATCGAGCTGCGAGTGTGCTAATCTACCTCTGAAAGCCAATAGTTTCCCAATAATGTCTCTAATCACTTTCATCACATCCGATGAAAACACTGTGCGTGCGTTACCTTTGACCTTTCCATGTATCAACCCGGCCATAGTCCAAATAGTTCTCCTCTCCAGTGTAGTACACAAACTCTCCATCAAGGGTTCCGTTTTTCTTTAAATAAAATGTAAATTAAAACGTTTAAAAATACATAAATATAGCAGAGCGCTCCACCTTCTTCAAATAAACAAAGACAATTAAGAGAGCACATGAAGGTGCTACAGTGCGTCATAGCGTACCTTGTACATGAGGCCAAAGACCTCCTCAACTTCAGGATTTGATGATGCGACGCGCACTAGCAAGGGGTCCCTGTAGCCCCACAGCAGCTTGTCTACAGTGTGAGTAACAAACACACCCGACCCTAGAGTGCCCATCCAGATGGAGACCATGGAGGCCTTCCAGAAGCTATCCTTTACCTTGTTCATCACAGCCTGGGCAACAGAGAAGAACAAGCAGGATATAGATTAATCAATCCTTTATTATAGACAAAAATACAGTAAAAATAAATATAGAATTTTTTTTTTTAATGACTTAAAGAATAAAATAATAATGTTAACGCTGTGTAATCAGTGCATGTAATAAGACACTAGGGACTTGTTTCTATTGGCTAAGACACAAGGGAAGAAAACAATTAATTTGTAGTTCTGGTTCACAACAGCTGTATGCTGGACTCACCCATGCAGGGATGTTAATAGTGGTGATGTTGTCAACAGTTGGGTCACCCACTGACTTCTCTCTCAGAAACACAAAGGTCTTGGGGTTGTAAGCAGACACCCTTGTCCCATTCTTAACACTGGTCACATTGGCCTTAGGCCTGTACTCCCTTGACCGACAGAAACGGAGGGGTCAAAACAGTGCGAATTGGGTTCAGTTCACTCCGTTTTCATGGAATATTATAATGCCGCACACAGCATTTTTTTTTTCCCCAATGGTCCTGCTTTAGTTACATTGCAGGTACTGACAGACCATGTCATATTTCATCACTACAACCGCCTTTGAGTTCCACAGGTAATACAATAAATACAATAAATATAACCTAGGTCACGGAGGGAGATTACCCTGACATGCACTGTGGCTGATTTGCCACTTCAGTAAACGGACCTTGATATTTGTTTATGGGTTTCAATGGGCAGGCCGACTTCCAAGAACTTGCAGACACATTTCTAAACCTATAACGTGTTGAATACTATAATGAATTTGCTTCATTAGAATAAAATAATCAATACATGCAATTTATCTTCATTTAAGCGGGAATCTGAAATGGAACGTACAGTATAAAACACTGTCCTCATCACGTCTTACCTATAGGTGTACGGCCCCACCTGTTGAAGCACTGGCTTGGCCTCCCCAGCCAGAAATTCTTTTGCATTAGTCACATTGAAGAAGAAATACTCCATAAACACAGGAGGAGGTGGGTTCTTCCATGTTGCAAACACACGGCTGCCCTCAGTCAAAGATATTTCCTAGACGCACACAAATAAAAAGCATAGCAAGATTTATCTCACACACCCACACATCTTACAAAATGTGCCATTATAGGAATCCCTGCCTATTTGAGCTGATTTGAGCCATTTGGTCTGCAGCATAAACGCTGTAATAATAGCCCACGACATTGTAGGATTCATTTGTATTGGTGAGCGTTCAAGTCATAAGCCACATCCTGTTTTGTTAAAGCGCACCTTTAGACCTTTACAGCATAGTGTTGTCATAGTGCATCCCTGCAAAACGACTCAGAGCTTCCATTTGTGAGTACATGCATCAGCACGTGTATTTTTGCTACTGAGTGCAAGTGTGTTCCCCTTAAATTCTGTTCCTACATGAAAAGAGCTTTGAAGAAATGTAATGTAAACCCATGTTTTGAACTTTCAAACCCCCCCCCCCTTAAAGAAAACACCAGAACAAACCATCTTGTGGGTCATAAAGGGAAGTGTCTGTATGATCTTTAGACTACAGAGCGTTGGGGACAGTGACACACACACACACGAATGATCATATGAGAGACCCTTCCACAGTTCCATTGTCAACAGTTGCCTATGACAACAAGCAACAAGCTCGCCGGCCGACCATGGGATAGAGGTAGCTGGGGGGGGAGTGGGGGAGAGACGCTACACTGGCAGGGGAGAACTGTGGCCTTAATTATTTCAGCCACATTCCTCAGGGCTGAGCTTCCTGAGGCCCTAGTAATGCAGCAGGAGCAGAAACCCCACTCTAGCTACCACCCAGTTCCAAACTTGAGCAGCAAACGTTACATTGCATATGCGCTGCCATAACAACTCATGTGGAATGATGCCAAATGAGAAAGGATACAAGGGGCTATAAACTACACGTTCAGATATAGAAGATAGGTCAGGTAGTATATATATATATATATATATATATGGCTGTAAAGTATATGTGTGAGTGTATGTATGTATGTATGCATGTATGTATATATCACCCCCGCGATAACAATGGAAAGGGTTAACATATAGCCTGGCTAAAATCTCTACAATAGATGTGTGGGAATTTTTAATTAGCAAACAGGCCTGTGGAGAACCAAACATCCTTGCAGAGAACTAAAGGGGAGTGGCTGCAGGGCCTTCAGAATACACATCATTGGCTACACACATGAATGGTCTTATGAGAGACCCTTCCACCGTCCCATTGTCATCGCAAGGCCAACAATAAAACCAAAACACTAACAATACAAAAGGACTGCCCCCAACTCCAGGGACTCCATTCAACAACAAACATTAAAAACAGTCGACTCATTGAGAATAGAGCTGATAACCACCACATTTCCTTTCCTGGCCATTAGCCATCATGCATTTGAGATTAGACACAGTCTCACAAACACAGATGTCCGTGGCAGAATTCTTATCACAGCTAACAAGAAGCCACTCCTTGTAGGAAAACAGATCAATCAGGTGGATACACATGAGCTACTGTAAGCACTTTGAAGTTGAGATGCCTTTCAACAGAAAAAACACATGAGGAGAGGGAATAATATTCCACATGGCGAGAGTTACCCACAACATTAAATCCACGTCACGCATTGGAGAGATGCCAATGCCTAGCAGAAAGTTGCCAGTAGCGCACTGTAAAACTGCAAGCTATCGAATATTTTAGAGATCTTCCTCTTTTTTTTTTAGAGGAAGACCTATTACTTAAAATAAGCATCTGCCAGTAGAACAGGAAACTTTCACGTGACAAGATTTTTTACAAATATCTGGTATTGTAATAAGAAATACATTATCAGACAAAAAAAAAAAAAAAGACAAAAAAAGCATAATGCCTCAATTAAAGATTACTCATCTTATTGAAGAATTTTCATCTTACTAAGATTTCATTGTTTGCATCATCCGATCTACAGAAGTCATTATACATTTGCTTCGGGCCTATCGCATGCAGGCAGGCTGCTTTCTGAGACTCACTCAAAAGTGGTGGGCCAGCAAACTCACCCCACCCAGGTCCAGAGAGTTCCCCAATAAGCCTGGGCGGGTGAAATTGCTGTTTACACCATGAACAAGAGGGCCAACTGCTGGTAGGGGAGGGTCTACACAGAATTAGTTCACAGCAGGGTAGAGAGGACACTTACGCCACTGCAATACCTCATACCGGCAGCCCATGAGGTACCTTCACGGAGGCACAACACACGTTTCTAAATGCTATTGAAACGGCACACATGTACATGCTTCGGTAACATTCAATGTTATTTCAGCAAAATAAATATGCATTTTCTGGACAATCCCATCACCACAGATATTTTGAGTATTACAACAAGAAGTTGTCAGCAGTTAAATGAGAGCAGCTCAAGTGAAAGTAAACTTACATTCTCTTTTGCAACTATTAATTAGTAAACTCATATTTTCACTTTTATTATAGCTCACAAACCGCGCTACAATAAAAACACCATCCTCATTCGCCGCCATCTACAAAGAAGCACGTTCAACAATGTAAACGCTTGTGACTCACATTTATTTTAGATGAAACAATGAACTCAAAAAAAGGACACTTATAGGGGCACCATTCATAAATTAGTCTTAATTTATAGCATTAATTCAACACTACTTTCCAAGACAGAAGAAATCTGCTCTTTATGAACAGGTAGTGTGTAATTATATAATGATGCTTTGATTATATATAAAAAAAATAAAAAGGCACATGTCTTGGTTAATGGTTTGTGTCTGGAATTTTCTTTGTGGTGAACCTTATTGCTTGTAGAATATGTTAGGAGTTATGGGTGATCGACTCTCAGCCAAAAAGGTATTTGGCTCTATTGTAAGCATCCTTTTTGAGCAAGCTGCACTCATTGTAGTGCATTTGGTAGTGGCAAGTTATTGTTTAGGTGTGAAACCATAATTCTGGTAGGCACAATTTGCCCAACTACATATCAAATATTTTAACTGTTAGGTGGGGCTACTATGAGGCAGCAAAAACAATGTTCTAATGTAAACAATGTGGGGTTATATTATGTGAACCTGCAAGGAGGTCTTTGAACTTTACAAACAGAACACTATGTCTGGAATGCCACTAAACCTCAAGAGGATTTCAGCTGTCATTTAATGTATAATGTAGACCTGTAGGCCTGACTCAAATAACAATAAGATTTATAATAATAAGTTATTATTTATTTTGGATTTATATTTTATAAACAATGGATTTCAGGATTAAGACTCAAATATTAGAGTTCCTGACTAATATACAGTGAGGAATGGAGAGCATAGCACTAGCATGCAAGAGGATGTTTACAAAATATTTTATAAATAGACATTTCTTGTTTACTTTATAGGTCAAAAGACACCACCCCACCCACAGAACAGCATGCAAGCAGATGTCATGAACTGAGAAAATCAATCACCAGTTATCTTCGCACATGCATAAGACTACTTATCTCAGCATCCCGTGCCAATCTACCACAGCTGCAACACTTTTAGTGATGCTTTTCTGGGTCTGAACACTTTATATAGGCTAGAGCTAGATTACCTGTCGCCCTGCTTCACTCACCGCACCTCTGCTGCCTCACTATCAAATGCAGCAAACTTAGAATGTAACGCGTAAACGAGTTAACGTGTAGTAACTTACAGTAGCAAGAGAGCACGTGTATGTGTGTGCGCAACTATATATTGTTTTATATGACACCGGTTGTGTGACCGAATATTTTCTGTTAATGCTTTGTGTGTGCGTGTGGTGTTGATGTGCGCGTCATAAAACTTCCAAGCGCACATGTTGATATTTCATAATACCCAATTGTTAAAACTTCAGATTTTTGTTCTACCAGTTATCATGTCAAGTCTACAAGCTCTCGCAGTTTACTACACGTGTTGGCTATACACACACACACACGTTTCTTTGAGTAAACAATCCGAATTCTAAACATTTAGATTGGCCACTTAAAAACTCCTCGGAATAAACTACGGTGGAAACATTGTTAACAGTCCAATGAGTAAGCAGATTGCATCGACAGCTGATAAACTAACATAAACTTAGACCACGAAGGGGGAGCGATAATGTCCCTACAAGTAATCAATCGAGAGCTGTCATCTCTATGTGCAAGTATCTTACAGTTACTGCAACATAACATTTTACATATTTTATTCCACCCAAACTAAGTAGTCGTATTGCCTGATATTGCCCTGAGAGATTACAACTCTTACCTTTTTTAGACGGTTATGCATTAAATTTCGGAAAACTTGTGCAGCAAACAGGGCAACTCCAATGACCAGCAAGTGAGCGCAGAGGATCCCAACTCCATAAATCGCACAAGATCTTCGCGTCATATTGAGACGTGGTAATTGAGAAAACGGTACGGTAACGGTCGTCTGGTTGCAGTTTTGTCAAAACTTTGTCACTGCGAAACCAACAACCCCAATAAAACGGGTTGCAATAAGGCCAAACCTTGCAGCCCAGATCCCAACCTCGCAGCCCAGAAAATATGGCACTTTTTCTCGTTATATAGCCTACACACGTGTGATAAACACATACAATTGTGATCAACTTCAGTTTCCTGCAAGGTAACTAGTTTTGCTGACGCAGTTTTTAAGTAACTATAAAGTTTAGTTACCCGCCTATAAGTTACTACTGAACTAGCTCTGAGAGGCCACGAGGTTCCCAGGAGATCTGAAGTAGTTGGCGAAGTAATAAAGTGTTCTATTTGTAGCGAACTGCGGTCACCCATGTTCACCCCGCCCACTGTGTGCGTTGAATCTTGATTGGTTGCCACAGAACGGCAGTTTTGTCCATCATAAAGACCCCTTTAGCTTCTTTCTCTAGCCTACGCGCAGACTTTCCATTTTCACAATGCTGGAGAAATCTAAATAATAGTTTTATTTGGAACAATCAAAAACAAAAAGTGAAAAGTTTATTAGGTTTATTTTACGTCTACCAAGTGTTTTATTGTGTTGGGTTTATGCCATCGCTTATTAGGACTATTTAAGACTGTGCCTATTCACAAAGCAATTGATATGCGTATTTTGCCCATTGCCCGTATTATGAAAGGCAACATAATACGAATGGTACATCCAAAAGAGGACGTCTGACAATGGAAAGAACTGCACCCGAGGCAGATATCACCTTAAAGTCTAAACAAAAGTTCAAAGAACAGAACAGCAAGAGAGTTTTAAAAATAAAGAGAGAAACGTCCTTCACACTGCTCTAATTTAAACAAAGGATTAAAGAAATAATATCCATTGTATTTGCTCCCTGCTGTAGTTATATTGTATAGGCTGTAAACATCCATCTTCTATAGCATAACAGGAAACATAAGAGCTGCTTTGATATATGTATCAATGAAATACCATCAAACAAGTGTAGATATTAATGCATGCATCTCTGATATTATGGGAACAATATTTTTTAATGCTTTGCGTTTCTCATTCACATACACACAGTTTTCATGTACAAATTTTCAAATACATTCTTCAGTGCTGCAATTCGGAAGATAGGCAGAGATTCTGACCTGTATTTTCTCAGTAGGCTAATGCTATTATGTAAATGTAAACTAATGAGGACTTAAAAGTAGGCTATGCCATGGTGATTTCATGGGAAATGTATAGTAAGTGCACCTGCACACACACGCACACACACACACACACACACACACACAAACACAAATCTGCACACAACATAACACTATAGCATAGTGGCTCTGGCTACAATAGAATATACTATACTGTAGGTAATAAACTTCACAGCAAGTCTGTTCTTATATATCATCAACCGCAAAGAAGATTATAGTATTAATCTCTGATTTAAGAAACTCCTGGAGTTATTTGCACCTTTTTTCAGTAAAACAGGTTCTATTTGTATAGGAAATACTTCTGGAATTATGTGTTTGCAAATATGTATGTGGTGCACAAGTATATACTGTATGCTAGTTAGAAGGCTATCGTGTTCAGTAGGCAGTTTTGTTCAGTATACAGCGTACACACTGTATCCACCTTTTTAAATTCATTCATATATAAGAAAACATGTATGATTAAGTAAATAGCATACTTGTATATAATACTGGTTAAAGACAGCATAAGAGACTAACAAACATTGCACACGTCCTTGCGAAGACTTTGGCCACATTTTATTTACAATCAAAACAAATTAAGAAGATAAACATATATGCATAACATTTCAACAAGTCATTATGAAAGAGGTCCACAATGTGAGAATAAACCATATATGAAAATAAAACAAAAATCAGTTAATTGGATATTTTCTTATAAGAGATATTTTCTGGTTTTAACTACATTTTCATTTGAATACTTTTCCAGTTTTCTCCAAGTTCTGACTTTAAATATCTTAGATCCTTATTTTGCTTGTCCTTGAACAGGCACTTGTGGTCCTTCGTACCATTGCAGTAGCTGTGGGAATACATTCCAACCCAACACTCCTCACTATCAGTGTGAGAATTGTCACTAAAGACGCCCAAGCTCATGTTAAACACAAATGTTGAAATGTTGCAATAATTCCACGTTAAGTTAAATTAGTGGATATATTTGCTCTTGTTTGCAATTCTGTTGACGGAATCCAACCATGCAATCATTCAGCCGTTACAGTTGGACACCACACCTCCATAATGCAAACATAAAATTACATGTACTGTAAAGTGAGTAGTTGATCAATACTGCCCTTATATTCAGGGTGAGGTTGTCTTGCAATGCAGTGTTTTTCCGTTATTTATAAGATCCTTCATTAAATCCGCCTATTAATTCTAGTTTGGCTCACGCACATACATTTTTAGATTGCTTAAAATGTTTGTCTTTGATAGTGAAAACAATCATGTTAGTTTTAAACAATTGTCTTCCTTTTGTTTTCCATGTATGTCTTCCTGTAATTACCTTGGAGGGATATCAATGAAAGCTAAACCTCCCTGGAATTGTATAGAAAATTGTGGAACAATCTCCTGTCATGTTGATAATATGCTGCATTTAGTTCCTGTCTGTGCATTGACACGTTTATCTCACTGAATCCAACTTAAATACAAATATGAATACAAGCCAGACTTATCACGTCATTACATAGCATAGCCTATTACACATAACATCACACACGTTTATTGAGTTTGAAATGACTCTCAAATCTTCTTTTTGGAAATGTATTTCCAAACAGGCTAATTCAACTACGTTGTATAGTTTACAGCTGTCATATTTCATTAATATTATAGTACCATTTTTCGTAACTCTTGGTATTGTAACATGTTGATGTTGATCTGGGTATTTCCTAGAAGAGCTGCTCAAAACAGAAAGGCAGCTGAACAAAACGCTGTGCTGTCAAGTGTGAAGGAGCATTCTCATTCTGGGAAACTGCCAATGTGCACGTGGATGTAATGATAAAAGTCATATGAGTCACCCTAACCCTCGAGTCAGCTGTCACTCAGAAAGTCTCTATTGCTACCTGCACATTATACTAGCACCAGATGAGCCTCGGGTTCACTACACTTTTCAGCAGTTTGGATCCGCGTAATACTGTATTGCAGTTTCTAAATAAATCTTCAGAAAAAGGAAAGAGGCAGACTTGGGATGAGGATTCTAAAGTGTGGGTGCATTGTTGGTATCTCAAAGACAATTTGTACACCTGTAATGCTTCCTTATATTTGGCCATATTTAAAAGATGAGACGGTCTATATGAATAAAGACATACACACATGAAAACTATGCCTTTCAGGAAGACTTGGGCGGGTGAATTGGAAGAAGACTATATACCTGAAAACAAATATAGATATATTGAGTTATGAAAATATGAAATAACATACTGTTCTATGAATGTAACCCACAGTTGTAACACAAAGTAGCATTGGTAACCTTTCAGAAAGTGTACTGGCAGTTGATGCTAATAGAAACATCACTCAACATTCCTTAGGCCTCCTAGTGGATACAATATATCTGAGGCCAGAGATGGAAACCAGTACATCGTTGACGTTTTGGTCACTTGAAAGTAATACATGGAAAACTGTGGGGGACAAAAACAGCTGCACCTGTTTTCTTGCTTGATACACATCCTTTGCTGATATGTGTCTTAATAAGACAAGCTTGGTGTGTTGTATAAGACGTATACAAGTCTTATACAACAGAACACAACAAGCTTGGATTTAAAAAAAAGAAACGTTATTTAAATTCAGCATTCTTGCCCACACACATTCTTACATTCACCCACATACAGTATGAAAAGACAACACAACACCACATATAGCATGACAACACAAAACCCACGGAAAAACACATGAAAACCAAGTACCATGCAGTCAAAGTGACAAGCTCAATTAAAGCGTTGTCATATAACTGTGACCAGTAGAGGGAACCAACGTTTTTAATTACATTTTTATTTTTACTGTGATCATTTTTGTCCCTCAAATAATTACACTATTTACTTAGACAAGCACAATTATAGATCACTATATTATTGTTATCTGTGCTATTTATTAAACACACACACTCAATAAAGTAAAGAATAGACACTCAATTTATACATTATCTTCTATTACTATTTATTCATAAAAAATGTAATTAAAAAGTTGCTCTTTTGAAATGTGTGTCAAACATCCAATTGCTTTGCCATCCTGAAAGCTCTTAAACCTACTCTAAAAGTGAGGACAATATATTTATATATGGAGTGTACTGCTTTGTAATTGGAACAACAGTGACGTGTCCAAATAATCTCACTAATCTGAAATCTCTTTGCCTGCCCATAATTGTTGTTATTTTAGTTTGAACGGCACATTTAGAAGACGTTTCAGAGAATATTTGTTACAAGTGCGAGGGATGAGCAGGAACCAGACGCAGCTTATAATGTTAGGTATATTTAATGACAAAACACATACAACACTCACTCCGGTACAGCCACAATAACCAACAAAGACAGAGGACAACTGAAGGGCTATACAGTATAGGCTACTGTGGCTAATTAGGGGAATGGAAACCAGGTGGGTGAAACATAGACCTATTAATAGATAGACACAGGGAGAATGGTGATACCTGCCATCACCAATCCTTGACAAAATAATATATAAACCTTATTTAGTTTTGAGTGGACTAGCCTATTATTAAGTCAATGCATTCCAAGATCCAATATTCACTACCAGTGATTTGCAATACTTTGTTTTGTTGTATACTGTCCTATGTCCCTATATCTGTCCCTCTGCCTGTATATGACCCCTATATCTGTCCCTCTGCCTATATATGTCCCATATATCTGTCCCTTATATATGCCCATAACTGTCACCCTGCCTGTAACTGACCCCTATATCTGTCCCGCCTATATATGTCCCCTATATCTGTCACCCTGCCTGTAACTGACCCCTATATCTGTCCATCTGCTTATATATGTCCCCTAACTGTCCCCCTGCCTTTAACTGACCCCTATATCTGTCCCTCTGCCTATATATGTCCCCTAACTGTCCCCTGCCTATATCCGTTCCCTATATCTGTCACCCTGCCTGTAACTGACCCCTATATCTGTCCCCTATATCTGTCACCCTGCCTGTAACCGACCCTTATATCTGTCCCCTGCCTATGTCTGTACCATATATCTGTCCCCTATATCTTTCACCCTGACTGTAACTGACCCTATATCTGTCCCCTGCCTATATCTGTCCCCTATATCCACTTCATTTTTTCTCTGGGCAAAGAACTACAGACAAAAAAAAAAAAAACAAGTTAGAAGTAATGCCATGTGCCACAGCTATAATTACGGCATTGCTATATTTAACATGTATGCTTTTAAAATGCCAGAGAAAGTATTGCTTGTGGCAGAAATGCCTGAATATCTTTGTAACATACAGAAGTACACTATACACTACACAAGTTTAAGAATTGATCCAAAATGCACCAGAGCAATATAACAATATTAACATTAAACATTTTATTTGATTTAAAAATACCATCATTAATAGCTCCTCCTAATAATTCAGATACACCAGCATGCCATGCAATAAATCAGCACGGACATGTTGATTTCACCACAGTGATATTGTATTAAATTAAGTAGGTCTATTCAGACTGAATCTAGGTTACTTAAGAACCAAAGCAATTACAGACTGATATACAAACTAGGAAGGTTACATATTTAATAAAATATTTATTAAACATATTATTTTAGATTCTTGAAAGAAAAACATATTGGAGTTCAATTATAATTTCATTTTGTTTACTGTATGTACAGTAAAGTGTAGCCTATTATCACAGAAACAATGTAAGAAGGTGTAACCCTAAAAGACAATGCTATTTAGTTTTGTTATGCAATATTATGCAACATGCAGATCAATTTATTTACTAAACATATTAAAATACAGCAGTCGTTCATTAGTCTAAAACAAAACTACGATTCCCAGAATCACTTCTTTCTCCAACTCTGACGTCACCAGGAAGTACCGCATACTGTGAGACAGGGAAACCTAACTCCACTGGATTCAGAGGTAAGCAGTGTTTACCAACTTTACACCTCAAGCACATGGGTGCTCCTTTTATCGTGATGTAACTTAACGATGTCACTAACGCATGGCAACTAGCCTAGGCTACAACCATAGAACTATAATAACGGCTCAGATACACTGAAAAAAATCTTCCTGTAGAAATTACACAGACATACAATCCATTTGGTTTTCACATTACCTGTAAAATAAGCTGCATTTTATATTTCGCAAGGCCAGACAACTGCTTTAGAAATATTGCCTTAGTTAGCTAAATTAAAGCATTGTCCTAGTTATGAGCGGTTATGAGGTTGTGCTAAGGGAAAAGGTTGTTGGACCACCTTTGGACTTTGTTTGGGAATGTCGAGGTAGACTAAGCCATTTCATTGATATTATCTGCTGCACAGAACACTATCACAAATTCACCATATAACATGCCAACCTTTCAATGCAACATTTTGGTCATCCATCTATTGTGGTTAGTTAGGCCTACCGTACTAATTTTATCACTTTTCAGAGCAGTAAAGTTAATAGTTCATTAAACTTTTGAGCACCTGAAAACGATTCTAGCACGGTCAATGATTATTATCACACATTTTATGCTAAGATTTTCATGTTTAACTGACCACGAAATTTATAATGGAAAATCTGAGTATTTTATGAAGCTGGGCCATCCTATAAATGTTCCCTTTACATATCTGGCTAAATGCTTGATTTGCTGTTTGTTGTAACAACTTCTCCATATAATTCTACTTGTCTTTCTATGTTTCAGTATTTTTTCTAGCGATGGCACTAGCTGGGTTGAGAGTAATTGAGCTGGCAGGCCTCGCACCTGCTCCATTCTGCGGCATGATATTGGCCGATTTTGGTGCCAAAGTTATACGTGTGGACCGGACTCAGGTTACCATGGCAATGGACACACAGGCTCGAGGGAAACGTTCAGTGGTGCTCAACCTGAAGACCCCGGAAGGAGTGGATGTCCTGAAGAAGCTGTGTGTGCAATCTGACGTGGTCCTTGAGCCTTATCGCAAAGGTCAGGCGTACCTATAACCTCTGTTATAGGTACACAATAATTATTACACCTATGCTCTGTACATGCATGGCCTAGCTTAAGGAATGGACAGGGTAAATGAGGCCGCACAGGTCCATATGACACAGAAATTAATTGAATCAATGTACTTGCCATGGAGAAGGTTGTTTTCAGGATTGTAGCTTTAAGGCCTTGTTATCCTGCCGTAAGTAGGCCAATTCTGGAGTACCTGTCATCAGTGCGAGACACAGGAGAAGCAACTGAGTGTCATGGCATGTTGTTTTGTTTTTGTGTTTTTATTAAATGTGCAAAAATTTCAAACACACTTTTTTCACTTTGTTGTGATTATGGGGTGTGTATAACTATATTCTAATCAATTTTGTTCATCAAATTTTTCAATCAAATTTATGTTAATTTTAGCTGTTTTTCAAACAACAAGCATCTAATTACAAAGTTGTCACTATGTTTTATAATGGAACATTGCTTGTAGTGTACGTGTGCGCGCGTGCCTGCATGCGTGAGTGTCATCAACTGACCCAACTTTAATTGTTATTGCCCTCCTTATTTTGCTATTAGCTCATATTGCTGGATTAAAATGTGTTTTAAATGAGCTGTAACTCTAACGATATATTTAATGAGCAGATTACAAACACTTTGAACTGTTAAGTTATTATGAACAGAAAAGAGCCATCCCATTCCCAATAAATGTAATATTTATTGCCACTAAGTAATGACCTCTGAAACCTGAATACCATCTTAGTAAAAACCTCTCCGGGAACCATCACTTTATCGTGGTGGAGAGGTTTGTGTGTCCCTATGATCCTGAGAGCTGTGTTGTCTGGAGCCTTGAGCTCCTGGTAGGG
>JAODUH010078467.1:0-15585 GCA_027564835.1 Typhlichthys subterraneus
CGTAGTGCTGATGAAGAGGCTGAGACTAGAGACAGTTTCTTATGTGACGTAGTGCTGATGAAGAGGCTGAGACTAGACATCATGTGGCCTCAGGACTCATTGCAGGTCTGTGATCAGTAAGCATTAGAGACAGCCCTGCACAATATCTCATTAGAATGGGCAGAGAGGAGCTTGCACTGTCAGTACTGTTTACTGGGCCACTGCCTTTTTCTACGGCAGCCTGTTAATGTCACCGCCCTGACACACGCACGCACACAAACACAAACACGCACACACATAAACTCACACACTCACATACCCACAAACGCACTGCCAGCTTTGTCACAGTTTGAAAAGCAACCCGCAACCCAACAGACTGTCTCAAAGACATTTAAAGTACAGGAAAGGTAAACAATCTGTGCCAAGTTTCTCCCCCCCCTTCATTCTTCCTTTTGCTTGGAGTTTCGTCATGCGTGATTAAAAGCATGAATAAGAAATGAAGACGAAGGTTGTTTATGCGCTCCGTGCTGTGGACAAGCTGTCTGCAGAACAGGTCCTTCACACTCGCACTTCTGGGCAGAGAAGGTTTCCCAGGGCTGTTGGGGCAGATGTTGCACGCCTGTGGATGCCCCCTGTTTTAACGTGGGCCTTGTTAGATGTGTAACTCAGTCTGCACGGAGTGATGGGGTATAGCACAAGTGAATAATGGTCCTCTGTAACTAGTGCGCATGTCTATAGGCTTGGATTCAGCATGAGATGACAGAGTTGTTGATGCACCAGCTCTCCACTGCAGAGCAGAAGGTCAGATATATTGGACCCAGCTGAGAGAGACAGTGATTGTCCACGTTGAATGAATCAAGCCTCCTATGAACTATTTGAATCTAAACAGAAGAAATAACATCATCTAAACTTTAGAGATGTTATTTGTTATTTGTACGTGCCTGTAAGCGGTCAGTTGGGAGAAAATGTTTATTGAATGACACTGTAAAAAAATTAATTAAAAAAAAATCTTAATTTGCCATGCAATATATGTAATAATAAATAATCTAGTTATGCATATGGTCAGATGTGAAGATAAGATGGAGAGGCTGTCATTTGTCATTCCAACAGATTTGACTGGACACTGGTTTGGTGTCATTAGCGTCATGGCCTCTGATGTGCACGTTGCGTCTCACAGGGGCATGATGGAGGAGGAGGATCACAGACTGTGCCACCTGTGACCAGACTGGACAGACGGAGAGACGGACTGAGCGGCTGCAGAATTGGATGTGCCCCCCCCCCCCCCCATATTCCCTCCCACCTTTCACGTGGATCAGAGGCAGGCGAGATGAACCCCCATGTCAGCATGCAGAACGACGAGGCCTCAAGCATACCGCGCCGCCGCTGGAACACGCGTGGGCTTATCATGATGGATGGACATTGTCTGGTGACCCATGTTGGACCATTGATAACCAATTGCTGACAGATGACACCCAGACAAAGGAAAGAAGAAAGAGGCACACATGCTAGGCTGATGGTGTTGTCATGGGGATGTGTATTCCTTTTAGATAGGGTGTCTCTCTATATAGTGTTTGTGAGCTAAACATTCACTGGGATTCTGTCCAGTGTCTGTGCATGCTGTTCTTCCATGGTTTAGGTAGATGATGTGTATTCATACTATAGATAGCCATGATGTGTATCATCTTAACAATCACTGGAATATACTGTCCATGCATGTGTTTTTGCAACCAATCACATTCAGACATTCCCTTTGTCATGCCCCTCACCCAAGGTTCAAACTATAGTGATTACTTGCACTTAACCCCTGCCCTCTCAGATGTTGACAAGCGTAGGGAGAGCTCTTACTCTATATACGATGGCCATAACCCAGTCAAGGCAGACAGCTTGCATACAGTTCATGTGTATTTTACCCATAACTGCCTGGCCGTCAAACTAGACTTGTTTGACACTGTTTGAGTGTTTGTTTTGCAAATGGCTCATGAAGTAGTTACTGTACTGTAGTTGTAGCTGCAGAATGTTGTCATTTCTGTTGAATGTGCACCTGCGTGCGCAGCCTGCAGCTTTGGTCATTCTTTGGTCATTCTTTGGTCATTCTTTCATAGATTTCCATTTTCTGGTTTTAAAATACAAATTATGTTCTTGCCTATTTTGCATTTATATATAAAACGCATGATTATAGTTACAATAGTATCTGATTGGAGTTTGATATAAATCCACTGCTTAAATTACTTTAGACTTTCTTACCGTATGCTTACTTTCTTATGGATACTCAACTATTAATAAAAACTGCTTGAAATTGTTGTTGTTGTTGTTGTAGAGATCTCCCTTACAATTTGAACCGTGCAAAGCCCAACAGATGATGAATGTTCCGTGATGCTTTTCCATTCATCTTCATGCTTCAAACAATACAGGATTGTTCCCGGTTATTATTGATATCAAATGCTTTTTGGCTCTGCTGTCAAACTGAAACATGCTGCTAATAATGGATTAATAATTAATTAAAATAAGACTTGGTGTGGGGAACTCCCACTGTAATAAATGCGTTCAGCAACTCTGTGCAGGCGCTGGGTGGTCAGGGACGACCTGTCTAACTGTGCGGATGTAAAACATGGCCGTCTGGGAAGGAAGCCACTGTGTCTGCTTTCTCAGGGCCACAGTGCTCAATCAGGTCCTCAGAAAACAGCCGTAGAGATGTATGTATTTCCCCCTTCTCCTCCATTATACACCACGTACTGTAAAACGCCCACAAACCACCCAACTAGAGTACACTGGCCTCTTTGGGGCCGCTTTGTCTCCTTTGCCTTGTGGGTAATAAGATACATTTCTGCCCTATTTGTCATATTATAGCATACTATAGGAGGTGAACATGTTTTGCCCTATGAGTTAAAGTCTTTAATGTTCAGTCCCTGTCATTGGATGTTAAGCCTATGTACTGTATTATGAATGCCTATACAGTACGATGGTGTCTAGATGAGAGGTTGTGGAAAATGTAAAAAAGAAAGTTTAACAGCTCAAAGATGTTTGAGAAATCTGAATATGAGGGGCTGTGGAGGGGCTTTTTCTTCAATGCCTTCATTGCACGGCCACTGACGTGAGTGCGACTGCAAAGTTGGAAGTTGGAACGTTCATGAATATTTGTGAAGTCGTTTTGTGAGAAGGGGAATCTCTAAACCCTTTGTCACACTAACAAGGCCCGGAGAGGAATGTCTGTTAACCCATGGGATCTTGTCTGTGACACAGTGGCCCAGGGCAAGTCTCCTGCACCTCTGGTCCTTCACGCTGGACATTTTGATTCAGGGTGGGGGGGTTCAAAGGTCTGTCCCAGGTCAGCGGTCAGCGGGGTGGCTCGGCCTTTGCATCCCTTTAACCTTGATGAGTTCTGTGAGAAGGGGATCTGAGATAGCACCAAGATTTAGCCTGCAAGAACACCAACAAACAAAGAAGTAATTGGAAGTAACTGAGAAAGGGGCCCCTCATCTTTGAGGGGGCCAACACATTGAGTTACCCTGAATGTTTTAACTATAAATTTAACTGGCGGTTTGCTTGCTATTTCATGCAACATATTCTATGTCCAAAATATTCAATTATTTAACATTGTGAAGGGATGGCCAACATTAAGACAGACAGCCTTGTTGCATGAATTGTGACATCTGAGCTCATTGTGTCTGTCAACATATCCTCAATCTGCACCTGGGGAAATTGATTATGGCCTGAGGTAGAGTAACCTGGCCAGCTTGTATGACTTATCTCTGTTGTCGCCTACACATATGTATCCCCAACATACCTTTATCCCTTCTAGATCACCCAGCCAAATAAACACTGTCCTAGGCAAGGGGGAACGTCATTTGATTCAAGCTTTCTTCAAGACAGGACCATGCTGGTATTTATAAAGCAAATAAATAAGAGAAAGGGGGGTTAAATCAAGGAAGAAAATAAGAACTGTAAAAACATACAAAGCAGTGAGAGCTATTGAGAACGTATTTCCTTAACAAGAGGGGAACAAATAATAAATTATGGGGCCTCTTTTCCTTGAGGTGGGAGTGGCAGGTCTGAGGGTAGCGGGAAGTGGGCATCCCTCTGTCTTTATAGGGGTGACTGAAGGGCTTCTGCTCTGGGAGAAATGGAAGCCATAGCCTGCCAGAGCTGTTTTCCTACCAGGAATGCTAACATGCACACACAGCTCCTCCACGCTCTGTCTGAACGCCATGTCATGAGGATGACGGTAGTGTGACTATCTAACCCCAGGGCCCCCTATCATGTCATCGGTGTAATTTAGCCTTCCCTTGCACACGCGGTCCCCTATGGTATGTCTAACCAAGAGTCTGCTGACAGCAACGGCCGCAAATGTACCTCTTGCTCGCTGTGTTGGTCCCAAAGCAGGTGGCAAGCACTGCCAAGCAAACCTTCACGTCTTTCATCGAGCACATATGTGAATAGTTGATACCTTTATTTATTTAGCAAATGCTTCAATACTGACTTTCCCTGTGATATGGAGATAAAGTAAAGCCTTTTTCTCTCTGTTGATTTCCCCAAGCTCTACATAGTCTCAGCCAGGGTTCATAAATGTCTTCCTTTTGTCCCTGAGTGTTCAATTAATCAACTACAGATTGATGGAAAGTGGCTAAAAGTCTCTGCTTCAGGGAATAGTACATTGACAACAGACAGGATCTGTATTCTGCTATGGTGGCTTTCTTTCTCATTAAAGGACGTTAGCATGTGCCCTGAGTTTATTATCGACCTATAGGGCTTACACAGATCCAACCATTTGCTGGATTGGAGTCTTGGCATATGGCCTGCGTTGGTTCATGGTGACCACCCTGTGAGCTTGGTTCTCGTGTTAAGCTTGACAGTAAATTGTCAGCTATGCACCTATAGTGTACATTACCTATGTCCAGTATTCAACCTTGTGTACCTATGAAGGCCTTTAATCATTTTGATTTCCTGTTGCAAGGTGCCCTCACTGAAATATCTCGCAGCATAATGAGTAGATTAGATAAGAAAGTATACAGACTGAGTAAAGAAAGGAAACTTCATATGTTCGGGAACCAATTTTGACATTCTAATGACAGTATTCCCACTGCACTGCAATATACTATTATTACGTCTATTGCCTTTGTGAAAGTCTGGCTGTGACTTCACAAGTTCACAAACATGTATGAGAATAGCTTTATTTTATTTTTGTTCTCTTTTCTTTTTCCAGCCCATTCCATTGACTTATTGAAACACACAACCAATTCCTCTTCCTGTGCCTGTGAAGCCAGAGCACCAGTAGTCCAAACTATCATAATTTGGGCTGGGAGTAAGAAATCACATGTGTCACAGTTTATGTCGGCAGCCATAGCCTGGAGCTATGGCTGGTTTAGAATTTGGAACAAACTACGAAATCATTTTCTTAGTGCACCAGTCATTCATCTTGTCCCAGAATCCAGACACCTAGGCCTGCTTCCTCTCAACATTGACATGACCAGCAGGTAACTTGTGTTTTACACTCTAAAGATCCAGTCTTTTTTTATATATTACGCTTTAATTTTATACGCAATACATCCTAATCTAATTTTAAATTAACCTGCCGCTGAACCAAAGAGATTTCACACAAGATTGTGTAGACTTTCTGTCTTATCTCGATTATCTTGATAACGTATTCAGGGGCCACAAAAGGAACTTCAGCATATGGGGCAAATTGAGATTACTTTGTAATGGTAAGTAGGTTATCCACCAATTAATCTCAGAATTCTCCCCTCTATTGCTTACAATAGGAGGGCTGGCTGAACTGCTCTAAATGGACTCAATCCTCATTGTATTCCCATGTTAAGAACGCTTTTTACCCCTGCAGTCTCCTGAAACTCTTCGTAGGTAACCATTAACTGGATGGTTGAGTTTTCCGCTGCCCCAGTGCAGCTCCAACAGGGCTTTGCTGCCCTAGTGCCATTTCACCCCAGAGGCACACCAAAGGACTTGTCAGGCCTGCGATGTTTTACAGCTCAGTTTCCAGACAAAACACTTCTCCACTGAAGGCACACACAACATCTGCTGCCAATTTAGCCCAGGCATTCCTGCAGTCGGTGCTGTTTAATATTCACAGGGGTTACGATCTGCCCGGGACAGGGGTGATGGGAGGTGGGTGGGGGGAGGAATAGAGGGGGGAAGGTGTCCTGCTGCTGCAAAACCTCCGTCCCGCGTCCCGAGATGGTGAAAAATGAGAGGTTACTAAGGAGTGAACTGGAGCAGGCTCTGGTTAACCACACTCATTTCCAGGGATAATAATGGCGTTCACACAAGGCCTTTGGGGAGCGGTACTGCAAAACACAGACCTGACGTTGCAACCACACAGGAAGTTTACAATGCAGCGTGGCAAATCAAAATGTATTTAATCAGCAAACGAGCATGAGGATTGGGCAACAGAAAGGCAACAGCCAGCAGCCATCTTGACGATGAAGATAAATGTATGGCAGAGACCGGTCCCGCGAGAATGCCAAATGTGCGACTTCAGGGAGTTGAAACCCAATATTTTATGGGTTTCAACACGATGCATCAAAGATCCCTTTTTTACTTTTTCTCTTGCCAAACTCTGCATCACAATAGCAACAATATAATGTGTTTTTAATGGGGTTAATTGTTTTCATGTGAGGGCCTAATATCAGTTGTTATGCAATGAAATAAATGTTGGATATATTGCTACTTTTATTGAAAATTACTTACACATGGCAGTTTTACAATGTAAAACCATATACATAAGCATATGTGGTTCCTTATTGATGTAAGCGGCACAAAACAATGCTGCTAATAGATGAGGCTTAGCCAGTTCAACAAGACCGTACAAAGTGCTTGTCATTTTAGGATACATCCCACGATTCTTAAATTCAGGTCATTCCCCTTCCAATAAAATGCATATCTAAGCAGCATGCCTACATCTATGGTAAAGTGAGCTCTTGTACTTGTCTTGTTATATTTGTAAATCCTTGGCAGAAATGTAGCACAGACAGGAGCCATATAAGCAAATAATAGAGACGGCTAAAATAGTTGATGCGTATCATATGTCACATAGGGACATCTACATGTGCTTGAATTTTAATCTAGAGTGTGCAGCAGCTGTCAATATCTCCCAGTTTGCTTCTACGTGGAATGTCAATTCATATTAAAATATGTGTCCTCATTCTCATCTATGTGCACTCATTCTGTGGAGAGCTGGTAAGACGGTATTTCAGAGGCTGAAATGAAGAAGAAAAAATTAAACAGGGCCGTCTGACTCTCCTGGAGGGGTGACGTGGATCGTGTGACACCTTCCATGCTTCCTCGCTAAAGGACAGCCCTCGCCATGGCAACTGCATAAACATCTGTCTCGGTTTGCGGGGAGATCTTGGGGGAATATACAGCGCTACTATATATTATGCATAAGAAGACACCGCAAGCTTGTCTGCACAGCCACATTTATGCATAGTGGGCTTAGGAGCTGTGTGCGATAATGGGAGCATTAGGCCCTACACACACACACACACACACATGACTATACGTTATGCAGTGTGATGCACACCATATGATGTGAGAGTGGAGACATTGGATGACAGTTCCATGTGGAGAGAGATTTCTTCATCTGCTCTCTGATGCAGCACATGCCACTGACCTCTCCATCATGTCAGCTTTTTATTCAGCAACCTGGAAATGAGAGATTGGGACACTTAGCACTTCAAAGAGGCTTGTGTAATATTCAGCACATTGTAGAGCGTGTCAAGCTCGCACTGCGTTTCCCCCCCTTGGACCTGCATGGATGTATTAAGACATGTCGTTACATGGCATCCATGAACATTCAGCACTTCTGAACATGTTTAACATTCCCACTGCATGCGTTCGTTTGGACAGTGGAGATATTGGTGACAGAATCTCCAAAACACTCAGGGAATAGCAGTCCAGAGTGTTGAGTAGAAATCCTTGTGAGTCACTTTGAAATCCAGTGGACTCATTTCAGTTACAAAAATAATAATTTAAAAGGAAAACATCTTTCATGACAGTATTTGCACAATAACTTTTTTTTTTTTTACTCAACACTATAAACTATTTTAGGCAGTACAAATGCTTCTATGTAATTTTTTTTTTTTTAATGTCCTTATGTTCCTTTGGTTAAACAAAGTCACTACAAGTAGCTGATCTGTATTTTAGGAGTCTTAGATATGGTTAATATGAACATTTTAATGTTTATATGTTTGCAAATGAAGAGTACCCAATGTAGCAGCCATATATTATGTATCCCAACCATGCAGAGAGAGGGCTGTTTTTCAGGAGCTATTGACCCTGTTGAATTCAAAGAAACATTGGTTTGTTTGTGTGCCTCTTGGCACATGGATTAAGGTCTATGGACAGCAGCCAGTGGCTGGGGTCACTACAACAGCTCCAGCCAGCTTAAACCACGTAGCTATGCTTGCACTCAATCAGACGTAAGCCATGTGGATGTGTGCAGTAATGCTGCGTTTCCGCTCCAAGTGTGTTGCAATGCAATATGTGGTCCTAATCATCAAGTGGGATTTCTAATGCATTAGCCAGCGATGTGTGGAGCACAAGGGGATACATGAAATAAAGGGGATGATATCCAGGGAGGGTCATGAGCAGGATATGAACCCGTGATGACACAAGCACATGGTGCCCCTGCACCTCAGACCCAAGTTCAGGGCACATGCTACCTTGCGTGTCAGCTAAGCCTTGTTTCTGGTACACGTGCTTGGGGCTTTCCAACGTGTCTGTTACAGTGTCCCTGCAGGTATGAGCTTACATTGAGCATTTCTCAAGATGTTGCTGGTCTACCTGAAGTCACGTTTACATCACTAGCTTTGAAATCACCAGACCCCTTATGAGCTTTGAGAAAAGCCTAGATCATTTTAGAGGGAAATATGTCTACTCTGGAATGTATACTATTTAGCTTGATTCTCTTTTCTATTCCTTGACCAATACTGAATGTTGGATTCACCATGAACGTGGTCCATGTCAAATCGACCCATTTCAGCGTCGTCCTTATCTGTGTGTATACACGGCATACACACACACACACACACACGCACACACACACACACACACACACGCACCTGCCCACATGTTTGTTTGAGCCGTGATTGGCCGAGCTGGTCTTCTGCCTGTGCTGCTGTAAACTCTCTAGGAAAAATTAGAAGAAATCCAGGATGGATCTGAAATGCATGTTCTAGGTCCCAGGGGCTTACAAGCAGGGAAGCAGAGCAAGCTAACTAACTAGCCATGTTTACAGTATATTTAACTAAACTCACCTGCAGTGTGGCTGAAATAAGTGTGTTTTATTAAATTATTAATACTGTATGCCTCTTTATAGTTACTGTTGCCTATAAGGAATGCATTTTTTACTTGTTTATTCCTTAACTAATTACCTATCGCACTTCCCTTTATTGCTACTACTGTAGAAGGCTGATGCTGTGCACATCAACGGGCCGCTGTTTCATTAGTGTATGGTGTTTCATCTGAACTGTAGACACACCCACCTATTCTCAAGGGTCTCCCCATGGTGCCTGCTGACGGCTCTGCATCCATGATGTCTGAGCTTACTGGCAACGCATTTGGAATTCTACCCATGCCTGCAAGCGTGCGTGCACACACACACACACACACACACACACACAAGCACATACACACACGCACACACACACACACACACACACACACACACATACATGCACACACACACACGCACACACACACACACACACACACACGCATGCACACGCACACACACAAACGCACACACACAGTGTGGATACACACTACACTTGCTTGGGGGCTTTAGGGTGTGTTTGATAAACAATCCAGAGAATATAATTAGCTAATAAGACACCACTTTGATTTACTGCAAGGCCTCAAACTCCATCTATTGTGCCCACGAGCCTCCTATTATCATATGCTGCATTTTTAATCCATTAATATCCTGAAGGAGGGCTAAGAAAATGCATCCAACGTGAATGCACGATCAAGGACACTACATCTCTATTTGCATGCGGCTCAAGTTTGCACCCTTGTTTACAGATCCAGTATGTACGCGGACGCCACTGTGTTTATGTGACAATCATCAGAAACGCTGCCTGCTGTTTCCAAGGCAATCAGCGTCTCAGCTCCCTCTCAAACAGCTGGCCTGACATGAGCAGGGCTCCACACAGGGTGTACTTTGGGCTGGAGCTGCAGGGCTCCACACAGGGTGTAGGTGTGGGCTGGAGCTGCAGGGCTCCACACAGGGTGTAGGTCTGGGATGGAGCTGCAGGGATCCACACAGGGTGTAGGTCTGGGATGGAGCTGCAGGGCTCCACACAGGGTGTATGTCTGGGATGGAGCTGCAGGCCTCCACACAGGGTGTAGGTCTGGGATGGAGCTGCAGGGCTCCACACAGGGTGTAAGTCTGGGATGGAGCTGCAGGGATCCACACAGGGTGTAGGTCTGGGATGGAGCTGCAGGGATCCACACAGGGTGTAGGTCTGGGATGGAGCTGCAGGGCTGCACACAGGGTGTAGGTCTGGGACTATACATTCACTTCACCATACCACAGACAGAGATGGCAGGAAGGCGTGGCTGTGTGTGCTGCTCTGCTGGCTGAGTGACCAGATAAGGCAGGTGTTATTCCACAACATCCACCAACCCCTCCCTCCCTCCACCTCTTCTGGACTCGTACGGCTTCAGGTCTCGGAGATGACAGGCGTGGAGATGCATGGCGCCCTCCTAGGAATGTCATTGTAGAACAAAGGCTTGTTAAAGTGTAGAGCTTTGGCAATGATTTAAGCAAATCAGCTATTATGGTTTAAATAGGGTTCATCTAATCCATGTTGGCAGATTAGAAATGCCTGGCCAGCCCCCAAATGCTCCTCCGCTTGCGGATGTCTCTGTCTGAACACTAATGTATTTATGAGCGATTCAGCGCCCACAAAGGAAACCTTACATGTATTACGCTGATGAATGTAGCACACATTGCAATATTTCTGTGGCACTGTTACAGTAGCTAATGTACTCAAAAGACACGTGCCATTATTATGGGAGAGTGCTTTTTCTCCCACATGCCTTCTATATATGTTTTTCAGATACACTACAGAGTACTGGCATAGGTCTGTACGCTTGTTTCTTTGCTTTCTTGCCTGAGTGTTTCTTTCATTCTCTAAAAGCGCTGACTGGAATTTTGCAGAGTTTGAGTGGCTAGCAAGTGGGCATCTGACAGTGATTTGCTGACCGTGTGCAATTGCGTGATGGCTCTTATCCTCTACGGCTGCGGGCCTCCAAAAGAGAGCCAATCACTGAGCCTTAACCCGCCGCTATGGGCAATTACAGGTCAGTAAGTGTCACTTGCTCATTGTGTTTGTCCCAGCTTCTCTTGCAAGATAAAGCGATATGTGTTTTCCCTGTATGCAATTCTTAACAGGAGAGAGATTTAGTAATGTAGTAATAACATAATCTTCCACATATTGTTAAAGATCGCGCTCTAAAACAAACTACTGTAGCAGTTTACACTGTCACATTTATTTTCTCTTACATAAAAAGCAAATTCTTCCAAAATTATTACATGTAACACACACATTTTTTGAATCTGGCTCATCCAAGCAATACAATATTTAAAAATATTATTTGAAAGAAGGTTTTGAGACATGCAGTATGGTTTTAATCACCAATACTTTTGCAAATATTTTATATTTTGTAGTGCAACCTACCCTGCATTCTAATTGTTATAAAATACGTCCATGAATATTAGTGAGCTCAGACTAAAACCTGCATGAACCCCTTAAAGCTGAGAAAAGGCATGATATTGTCACTTTGCAGATCAGGGAAAAGATCCTAGGGGTAGTGAAGTGATTTGTGTTGCTGTCTTCCACTGCTTCCACTGTGGCACGGTGTGTGTGTGTGTGTGTGTGTGTGGACAGTTCCTGGTTGCTAACGACAGCAGCCTGGTTGCTTGGCACCCACAGACCACAGGGTCGGCCCTACCCTGTGAGACCTGGCCTCTTAACTGGCCTTAACAAGATAATAACGCTGCAAGGTCGTCCTGATCAGCGGCAAATTGTTTCTTTAAATGCTCTGGGGTTAAGGAGGGGGAGGGGGGAGAGCTTGACTGGCGTGACCTTGAAGGGGTCTCATCGACAGGCCCTGGATATCGTGTTGTCAGCCTTCCACGTAGTCTGGGCCCTGCACGCAATGGATAACCATGCCTTTTAAGTTAACACCCTTATGATATGCTCTCTCACTTCCTCACGCGGCAGGTTCTCGGCAAATGTGTGTAAATTACTCTGGTTGTAAAAGATAGGCATTTCAGCTGATAGCTCAAGGACAAACGGACACCTCAATGATGCTTGAGCTGTTTACAATGCTATCTTTTTAAAAGTAACCCATAAGCAAATGCGAGGAAGTGTTAATACTGAAAGACTGAACTGTTAAAACTGAACCAAAAAAAGAAAACAGCTCTGTAAAAGTCATAGTGCAGTAAAATCAAGTACAAAATACACTGCTACTGAACAGCAGAACAAAAAGGCCTTGCACCATTTTGCAATGTCACATCATTCCCTGGGGGATTCTTGTTTACTGCTTAAAATGCAACTGTGAAGATATCTGTGGGACTTGTGTCATACCTCACCAACCTCAGGCCTCTCTGTGGGAATGGCTTGCGTGACCACACTCAGAGTGAACTTGCACACAATCCGACACTGGCAGCACTCCAAAACTCATTTGATCAACACTTGAGGACGTTTGCTGTTTGTGTCAATGTGTAACAATGTAATGTGGGGAAGGTTATCACCCATATTATATTAGTCCATGGGCCGGTGAATATGCTTTGTTCCCGGTCGGAGATCTTAGGCTAATGTAGCTAAACTGTACGATGTATAATCTAGCGGTCATTGATGAGTGAAATGAGTTCAGGGAAAGGTGCAAAATCACCCAGCACTCTTAAAGGGGTCCTGTGAGAAAAAATACCAATCAGTTAAGTTTTCTCAGGAGCATGAAACTTGCACACCGACCTACAGTAGCCTACTTATACAGTACCATTGCATGCTGCTGCACTGAATCTGTGTTGGAACAAAGAACACAACAATGTAAAAGAGTTAAATTCAGTTTCCTTCCTGTATGTTATTTTTGTTCTTTTTCTCTATTTTCTGACCTTTAGTTTCACTGTGTGGGGAATGCTCTTGCAGTGCAGGAGGATTACATCCCTCTCTAGCTCCTTCTCCCCTAGGTTACGACCCCTCTCCCCCCCGCCCCGTGTTTGCGCTGACTTTGTTTTTACGACCACTCCCGTGATCCGTTGCCATTGCAGAGCTGTGGCTGTTAACACAGCTGAGATGCATTAGCCGGTGTTGTTCCTGCTCCTTACCTGGCTGCAGGCTCCGCATGCTGTAACAGGGTTCACGCCCGCACACACACATGAACTCATGTCCCCCTCCATACAGAAATAGATAAATACTGGAGTGTATATGTGAATAAAAATAATAATGGTGAAATCAAAACCTGCAAGGTTAGCAGCACCTGCTTTGTCGCACATGCTTAATTTGCAATCACAGAGTGCACGTGAAGCGTAATTAGAGTGCACGTGAAGCAGCCACAGCTCGCTGTGGGCTGGGTTGTGTCCGTCGGTGGCGACGTGTCAGTGGTTCAGAGGGCTGTGTTGGTGGCGCTGTCCGACAGCCAGCAGCGCTGAAGGCTTTTATGATGTGGTGGGAGCTGATCTGGGGAGTCTGCTGCACAAGCAGGCCAGATGGAGCTCCTGCTAATCTGTTTCTGCCGCATGCAAAGCACCTGGCAGTGCATGGAACAACCTCACAGTTCTTATTAATTGTGACCGCCTTCCCTCTGTATGCCTCCTAACCCTCCTAACTCTCCTAACCCTCCTAACCCTCCTATGCCTCCTAACCCTCCTAACCCTCCTAACCCTCCTATGCCTCCTATGCCTCCTATGCCTCCTAACCCTCCTAACCCTCCTATGCCTCCTAACCCTCCTAACCCTCCTAACCCTCCTATGCCTCCTATGCCTCCTAACCCTCCTAACCCTCCTATGCCTCCTAACCCTCCTAACCCTCCTAACTCTCTCATTCCTCCTATCTCTCCTATCTCTCCTATCTCTCCTATCTCTCCTTTCCCTCCTATCTCTCTCATTCCTCCTATCCATCTTCCCTAGCCGTGATGGGGGGGGGGGGGCTTCACTCTCTGAGGTAGCCCACCAGTACCTGGGATGCAGCGACACACATTCCTGCGGTGACAGTGAGCAGGGCTGGAGAAACTCTTACCGACAGACCTTGAACTCTTTGAAGCCCCTTCCCCCCGGCCTCCCCCGCCTGGCAATAGCGCTCCCAGTGACAGCCGCCACTACCCCGCGCCACACCGTAACCCTATAGGTCCGTTGTCACGCTCCATATCACCGCGGCGACCCCTAGCCCAATTATACAGCTGACCCCGGGCCTGATGATATATCTTTGGGAGTGTTCGGGGGTGTTCTGGCCCAGGGGCACACCTCCTGTCTATCATGCCATGTCAGCCCCTGCGTGCTAACCAGACACTTCCCTCAGTGGTCCCCCTGGAGAGGAAGAATGGCTGCCATGCGAGACGGCAAGGGTGGGGGTGGGGGGTGTGATGGTGGCGTTTACCCAATGACTGCAATCACTGCTGTCAAAAAGCTTTTCTGTAACTATTATATGTTCTGTGAAATAATCAGCTATTTGATAGAAATGTACCATATTATATACAATATATACAAGTATTTCTAAAATGTATTTCAGTGTATTAGCATTATAGAGGTTCATTTAAGTTGTTCTATTCAACAGTATACTGTAGAATAGGGGGAGGGGTACAGATGTGTTTCTAAAATATTAGTTTTAACCATACTGTATGACTCTGCACACAAATTGAGTAACCCAAGATTATCACCACTGCAAAACATGCCCTATCTGCAAATATGTTAGTTATTTTGTTTAAAACAAGCAAATTTGGCTGCCAATGCAGAAAGAAATGAAATAAGATATTTTAAATTAAGTGCACATTTACTTAAATTAAGTAACTAGATAAGCCATTTATATTATAAACAAGTCCATCAATATTTTAGATTATCACACTAAATTACATCGTTTTTTGCAGTGTATATTCATATATTTTCATTGTAGTTATTAAATGGACAACTACACTAATCTCTGAATGCTACTGATTTTAAATATGCCTGTTGTTTCAAATACATTGTATTGTATTATTTGTATTTTCCATTTCTCAACTGTAGGCTCCACAACACAGTGTTGTGTTGGCTCCACAACACAGTGTTTTGGAGCCTACAGTTTGAGAAATGGAAAATGAATGTATGCTTAACGTTTAGCTGTATTGCCTTCTGACTTCCCTGGCGCGGAGGCGCGTTCATGAGGCAGTCTGTACGCAGTAATTATGCAGTAATGAGTCATATGATTGCAACATTGCAGATGGACTTACTGTATCTTTAACCTCTGCGCATGCTCAGCGGTTAGAATGGTTTCATGTGCTGCTTGCAGTAAACCCAGGCTACATGTCAGCTCTGAGATGTTGTTTGATGCAATGGGTTCGTGCATGTGCTTTCTGACTTGGGTGATTTTACAGGCAGGGGCCATTTAACTGGAATTA
>JAODUH010078478.1:3624-15585 GCA_027564835.1 Typhlichthys subterraneus
CTGCTAGCATGCTAACACTGGGCTGTCCTACCATGTCCTCGGCCCTGTTTGGTGGCTAGCTGCTAGCACGCTAACATTGCTGCTAGCATGCTAACATAGGGCTGTCCTACCATGTCCTCGGCCCTGTTTGGTGGCTAGCTGCTAACATGCTAACAGCTGCTAGCATGCTAACTTTGGGCTGTCCTACCATGTCATCTACTCTGTTTGGTAGCTAGCTGCTAGCATGCTAACATAGCTGCTAGCATGCTAATGCTGGGCTGTCCTACCATGTCCTCGGCCCCGCCTGAAGCCGGCACGTAGAAGAGGCGGTACTGGTGGACGTTTCCCTCGGCAGGGTCCCAGCGCACCTTCAGGGAGCTGGTGGTGGGGTCGCTGACCTGGAGGTTCTTCACCCCGCCCAGCGGCTCTGGGGGCCGCAAACAGCTGCTGTCAGGCAAGGCCGGGCCGGCACTGCTTGAGGCAGCAGCGCTAAGCTAGCATAGCATGTCTCAACCTTTGACCCCATTTAAGTAGGTGCTTCAGAGCTTGTGAGCCCCCAGGCACGTGCACGTGTGGGATTAGCTCACACGTACACGTGCCGAGGTCAAGACACATGTGATGTGATTAACATGCTGGACATGACGTGCCTAGAACTGCATTCTAATTGGCTGGTTCACAGTGTGTATTTATGAGGATTACATCCTAGTTACTGTTGCTGTACAATCGTACTTGTCTTTCCGTTCTCTGATGTGTGTTTTCCCTCCATGTCGAAGTACACAGGAACCACGGTAACCCTGTATTCAGTATCAGGCTGCAGGCTCCTCAGAACTGTGTTAGTCGTCACCCCGGAGACCTGGGTCTGGGATAATACCACACGGATATCACACTATCATATTACTACCACAACAATATTGATATTGCATTAATATCACAATGGGGTCTGGCTGCAACACGTAAACCCAAGGTTACCCAAGGCCGCTTCTTAATAGAATAATAGCTAAAGAAGGTGAGAGGTGCAAGATGTTTTATAAAGCTGTCATACTATTTATTATAGGCAGAGCTTCCTGTTCATGTCTGCTTGAGGCTACAATGTTTAGAGAGCAGAAAGAGTGGGCAGTGCTGCTTAAAGGTCTGTATTGTTGTCAATAAAGCTATTTGACTGCCTAGTTCTAACAGTTGGGTTTGCTAATAACACTAATGTATCTGTAGCAGGGCTATAGATCATCAGATCCTCCTTGCTCTCTACCGGGCCTCTGAGGGAACATCCTATGGCACTGAAAGGAGATGTGGTTTTATTTTCATCGTTAATCAAAAATCAACAAGCTTCTGTTTTTGTTCTGTTTTTTTGCAAACTCAAATTTGGATTGGTGTTTTACCAGTGGCTGATAAATACAATTACATTTGTACTTAGTTTAATTTAATTCATTTTATAACTAAACCAACCTATCCTAATGTTAACAACAATGAACCATCTATACTACTAGACATCATTCTAACAAATACCCCACAGGAATATACAGCCACTGGGGCTTTTGCAAATTAAATCAGTGGCCACTGTCCTGTATTAGAAACACTAGGCTAAATTACCTAGACCTGGACTAAGACCTTTTTTCAATGGAGAGCTTAATCTTGGACTAGACTTAATCCATGTTGGTGAAAGCGGCCAATAGAGTTCAGTAGGTAGGACTAGGTGTGTTGTGAAGGTTAGTAGGTCTAGGTGTGTTGTGAAGGTTAGTAGGACTAGGTGTTTTGTGAAGGGGTAGACTACTTGTCTGCTTTTTAGGCATTCAAGACCTAACCTTTTCAACAGCAGCGGTGCATTTACCGCTGCTGTTGAAAAGGTTAGGTCAAGCTATTTCCTTAATGCCGCTAGGGTTAGGGTTAGTTACGCTATTCCCCACTTGACAGGAAGCCCTGTAATATTTTGGAAAAGTATTAATTCACTGAAACGAGGGAATTCTGTTGTCTGCCTGCCCAAGCATATCACCCATGACTCTTGCATTCTGACTGACAAAATTTATATCTGTTATGCTTTTAATAAGCATGACACGGTTTGTTATTGGACACTGTAATCTCAACCTGGCTGCTGGCTCTGTCTTGTTCCAGCGATTCGTTTTTGTGGATAATGGCAGTCCAGGTTTTAGATTGCTACCACTGACGGAAGCTGAGGTTCTAGTATGCCTCTGCACCCTACATTCTAACTTAGATCCGTACCTTCTGAGTCTGTCCCCCTCATTGCTACCTCTGTTTAACATTAAATACAGGAACGATCCCCAAGGTGTGATGGCTTACCACTACTTAATACGGGAAGTGGTGACATCAGGGATAGTTACCCAACTATAGCTATCCTCCTGTCTAGCTAAATCATCAGATACAATGCCTCTCTCTGCTAACACATGTATATCTACTGATGAATGTAAACGCATCATAAAGAATGTGGTGAAGGAGGTATGGGATTGTTTTTCTTGAGAGACCACTGTGTTTGATTTGTTGATCTTTTGTTTTATTGTAGATTTTATGTATATACATGTTTTAATATGTTATGTTTCTGTACGACTGCCACCTCGTCCAGGTCTCTCTTGTAAAATACATTTCTGATCTCAATGAGACTTCCTGGAAAAATAAAGGTAAAATAAATCAAATCAAATCTAACATAACATCAATCAACCCTAAATAGAGCATAATTTCTGCTACCACGCTGGTTGTCAGTGACACAGTGATAGTATAAACCTGCATAATCTAAAGTGCTGTGCTTGTTTGTACCGACCGTGATATTCTCCTTAGTAAGCCGTCTGCTGTTTAGGCTGAAGCCTGCACAATGTTTTACGACTATGTGAAAGATGGAACACAGGGTGTTATAGGCCGACCCCCTTGAGCTACACAACAGGGCACCACATGGCTCCATAACTGGTCGACTTTTATTTTCACTTTATATAAATACAATCTGTGATGATTTAATGCATTGTAACTTAATTTTCTATTCCGAAGACACTGTGCTGAATTCAATAAGGAAAACAGTGTGATTTTTCCTAGGGCAACATGTCCTGATGGACACACGTGTCCTTACTAGTATGGAGGGTCGTAAAATACATGCGTTGCCATAGTAACAAACACCTTACGGCTGCATGCGTTGCTACAGTAACAAACCACTGCTTCCAGTGTGCCAATGTTGTGCGGTTACCGTGGCGACCGCTCCTCCAGACACAGGTGTGTAGAGGATGTTGTACTGACGCACGTCTCCCTCCGCCGGCTCCCAGCGCACCTTCAGAGAGGTGGTGGTGGGATCTGTGACCTGGAGGGCTCTGACGCCCCCCAGGGGCCCTGCACACACACACAAGGTAGGGGTCAGGGTCGTGACCTCATGACCACCTTCAGGCTGAGCACATGAAGGCTAACACTGACGGTTGCCTAGGAGATGACACACACGCGACTCACTTGTCTTGCCACTCTCAGACTGGCGCACCCCCTCCACGTCAGGGTAGATGGGCACCACCGACACGTTGTACACCGTGTCTGGCTTCAGCTGCCGGAGGACCGTGGAGCTGGATACCCCCGAGACCTGGTCCTGCTCAACACAACCAGGTATCTGTACTAGAGGTACTAGCATGTATCTGCTGTACTGGAGGTACTAGCATGTATCTGTACTAGAGGTACTAGCATGTATCTGTTGTACTAGAGGTACTAACATGTATCTGCTGTACTAGAGGTACTAGCATGTATCTGCTGTACTAGAGGTACTAGCATGTATCTGCTGTACTAGAGGTACTAACATGTATCTGCTGTACTAGAGGTACTAGCATGTATCTGTTGTACTAGAGGTACTAACATGTATCTGCTGTACTAGAGGTACTAGCATGTATCTGTTGTACTAGAGGTACTAGCATGTATCTGCTGTACTGGAGGTACTAACATGTATCTGTTGTACTGGAGGTACTAACATGTATCTGCTGTAGTAGGTGTACTAGCATGTATCTGCTGTAGTAGAAGTACTAAAATCTATATGTGCATGTGTGCGCGTGTGGGGCATACCATCTCCTCAGGACCTCCAGGGGGGGCGTAGAACACCTTGTAGTTGCGCACGTTTCCGACAGCAGGCTCCCAGCGCACGGTGAGCGTACTGGTGGTGGGGTCTGTCACCTGCAGGTTCTTCACTCCTCCCAGAGGGGCTGGGGGCAGGTGTCAGAGGTCAGAGTTCAGGCTGTGTTTTAGCACTCACACACACACACACACACACACACACACACCACTAGGGCTGTGTTTCAGCTTCTGACAATCACAAAAACAATGTAATCCAGAAAAACACTTTTTTTCACATTAAAGGCAGGTCAGTAATTTTCCAGAACGCTTGCTAACTTTGAGCTCAAATCAAAACAATATCCCTCCACAGTGTCGCCTTACATATTGAAACTCATTGTGAAGCAAAGCGTAGTACTACGGCTTTGTTGTGAACCAATTTGTTTATGTTCCTACTTACGGAGCCAGGGCTGTGTAGATCAAACTGACCAAGATGTTTTCAGTGTTGATTTATGTCACTGTTTGACACAAATCACACACACACACACACACGCAGACACACACGCACACGCACACACACAGACTCACTAGTCTTGCCGTTCTTGGACATGGACCTGCCCTCCATCTCGTGGTACACGGGTACCACGGTAACCGTGTACTCTGTGTTGGACTCCAGGTTCTTGAGCAGAGTGGAGGTGGTGGTTCCAGAAACCTGGTCCTGCAGCAGAGACACAGTGGTGACCAGGAGATGACTAGTGTGGTCACATGACCACTATGTTAACTAGTGTGGTCACATTATCACTATGCTAACTAGCAGGTCACATGACCACTATACTAATTAGCAGGTCACATCACCACTATGCTAACCAGCAGGCCACATGGCCAGCATGCTAACCAGCAGGTCACATGGGCACTATGCTAACTATCAGGTCACATGGCCAGCATGCTAATCAGCAGGTCACATGATCACTATGCAAACTAGCAGGTCACGACAGTCAGCAGGTGGTCACATGGCCACTATGCTAACTAGCAGGTCACATGGCCAGCATGCTAACTAGAAGGTCACGACAGTCAGCAGGTGGTCACATGACCGTACCACGTCCTGCTCCCCTCCAGCCGTTGACACCCAGGTAACGATGTACTCGCGCACACTGCCCTCGGCCGGGTCCCAGCGCACATTGAGCGTGCTGGCGGTCGGGTCGGTCACCTGCAGGTTCCTGGCGAAGCCCAGCGGCTCTGGAGTGGTGGGGGGGAAGGGGGGGCAGATCGATCAGGATATGTTGACGTCACGTGTGACGTCCATAGCTACTGAGGTCAGACTGTCTGTAAGTAGATGTGTGTTCCTATTAGCTAGTGCTAACTAAGTACCCCATTCCTCCAGTTAGCTCTATGTAGATGTGTGTTCCTATTTGCTAGTGCTAACTATGTACCCCATTCCTCCAGTTAGCTCTATGTAGATGTGTGTTCCTATTTGCTAGTGCTAACTATGTACCCCATTTCTACCCACGGCTAGCGTTATGCAACCATGTGCCCCATAATAAAATATGTTTCTTGGCCTAGTGCTCTTAAAGGTCCACATGACCAAACATGTGGCCGTAAGACCAGAAGACCAGCCAGTAGCTAGAACATGCAGGTGTCAGAGGACCATGCAGGAGTCCAGGACACCATGCAGGTGTCAGAGGACCATGCAGGCGTCCAGGGGACCATGCAGGTGTCAGGGGACCATGCAGGCATCCAGGGGACCCTGCAGGGGAGCAGGGACCATGCAGGCGTCCAGGGGACCATGCAGGTGTCAGAGGACCATGCAGGTGTCCAGGGGACCAGGCAGGCGTCCAGGCAGCAGCACTCACTGGTCTTGCCCTGGTCCGCTAGGCTGGGCCCGTCCCCCTCGGCATACACGGGGATCACGGTCACCGTGTACAAGGTGTCAGGCAGCAGCTTCTCCAGAACCGTCCTGGTGGTGCTCTCTGACAGTTGCTCCTGGCAATGGGAGAGATGCATCATGGGTATCTTAATTCATGCGTACACCGGATGAAGAGAGCAGTGCCAGAGTCCAAAAAATTGTTGTCACACACACACAAACACACACACAGCAGCTAAAGGCAGTAAGACCCCACAATAGCCTCACCACTATCTCCAGGCCCTCACAGCAGAACAGCAATAGAACAACAGTAGAACAACAATAGAACAGGAGAACAACAATAGAACAACAGGAGAACAATAGAACAGGAGAACAACAATAGAACAACAATAGAACAGGAGAACAACAATAGAACAACAGAAGAACAATAGAACAGGAGAACAACAATAGAACAACAGGAGAACAACAGAACAACAGGAGAACAACAATAGCCTGACTACTATCTCCAGGCCCTCACAGTAGAACAACACTAGAACAACAGTAGAACAACACTAGAACAACAATAGAACAACAGTAGAACAACAATAGAACAGGAGAACAACAATAGAACAACAGTAGAACAGGAGAACAACAATAGCCTCACTACTATCTCCAGGCCCTCACAGTAGAACAACACTAGAACAACAATAGAACAACAGTAGAACAACAATAGAACAGGAGAACAACAATAGAACAACAGGAGAACAACACTAGAACAACAATAGAACAGTAGAACAACACTAGAACAACAATAGAATAGGAGAACAACAATACAACAACAGGAGAACAACATTAGCCTCACCACTATCTCCAGGCCCCCGCTGGTGGGCACGTAGACCACCTTGTAAGCCTGCACGTTGCCCCCGGCCGGCTCCCAGGTGACGGTCAGCGTGGTGATGGTGGGGTTGGTCACTTTCAGGTTGGCCACGCCCCCCAGTGACACTGCAGGAGGGAGTGGTTAGCATCGCTATAGCAACACCAAGGTTACGCCTCGTACCCTCGTGTGTGTGTGTGTGTGTGTGTTACCCACGTGTGTGTCCCTGGTCGGACTGGCGGCGGCCCTCCCTGCTGGGGTACACAGGCAGCACAGAGACGGTGTACAGCGTGTCTGGTGTCAGGTTCCTCAGCACTGTGCTGGTGGAGCCCACCGGGACCTGCTCCTGTTGGACACACCTGGTCACTGCTGCTGACACAGCCTATATGCTACATGCTACATGCTACCACCACCTGGTCACTGCTGCTGCTGCAGCCTACATGCTACATGCTACATGCTATATGCTACATGACATGCACAACGAACAACTAACAATGACCAAGTCGGACGTTTAACTTACGATGAGGAAAACTAAACAACAGGACCCTAAATCTGTCCGATTTTTAGGCTACGGTTACTAATTAAAAAAAAGTTTTATTTTAAATTAGTAAATAAAGCACTGCGCTATCTATGCACTGGAAATTACGGAGACATACATGTTGTGAGTGACAATGCAAACAGCCAATGGATATCGACTATAACTTCCGAAACTCAGAAAGTCCCGTGTCGAGTTTACAGGGCTAGTATGTATCAGACGTTCAGCACAGTTGCATAATGAAAGCTAATGAAAGGAAGAGGCTGAGACTACCTGGTCACTGTTGCTGCTATATGCTACATGCTACCACAACCATGTCAATGGTGTTACCAGCTAAAGGCAACAGCTAACATGCTACATGCTACCAGCTAGATGCTACATGCTACCAGCTAGATGCTACATGATACCAGCTATATGCTACATGCTACCAGCTAGATGCTCTCAGCTAGATGCTACATTGTACTAGCTACATGCTACCAGCTATATGCTACATGCTAGCAGCTATATGCTACCAGCAACATGCTACATGCTGCATGTTGTCTTACCATCTCCTCGGTGCCCCCTGCAGCTGGGACATAGAAGACCTTGTAGAGTCGCACAGCGCCTTCTGCAGGCTCCCAGCTCACCGCCAGAGAGGTCATGGTGGGGTCAAAGACCCGAATGCTCTTAACACCGCCCAGTGGCCCTGCACACAGCGCACAACAAAACCCTGTCAGCACACACACACACACACACACACACACACACACTAATGCCTAATGGTCTTACTGGTCTTCCCGTTCTCAGACTTGGGGCTTCCATCCCCCTCAGCATAGACTGGCACGAGGGTCACGGTGTAGAGCGTGTCTGGCTGCAGACCTCGGAGGACCGTGGTGGAGGCAGGTGCTGCCACTTGCTCCTATGAAATATGACCAGGAACAAGCAGTATATTTACGGGACTGTAGCTTTAAAACCGACCGACAGACAGGGAGGAAGTCAAATAAAACCACAAAGTGTACATTCTAAGTGTACGACGTGCTACAATATGTGTACATGCTATGTGTAGCCTACATGCTAAGTGTACATGCTAAAGCATACATGCTAAGTGTATGTGGTAAAGCATACATGCTAAGTATATGTGCTAAATATACATACTAAGCAAACATGCTAATTAGGTATTCTAAGTATAGGTGCTAAGCGTACATGCTAAGCGTACATGCTAAGAATATGTACTAAGTGTACACATGCTAAGTATACGTGCTAAGCATACATGCTAAGTATGTATGCTAAGTATATGTACTAAGTGTACATGCTAAGTTTTTATGCTAAGTGTAGGTGCTAAGCGTACATGCTAAGAATATGTACTAAGTGTACATGCTAAGTGTACATACTAAAGCATACGTTCTGAGTGTACATGCTAAGTGTACATACTAAATATACATGCTAAGTGCACATGCTAAGTGTACATGCTAAGTGCACATGCTAAGTGCACATGCTAAAGCATACAGGCTAAGTGCACATGCTAAGTGCACATGTTAAGTGTACATGCTAAGTGCACATGCTAAAGCATACATGCTAAGTGCACATGCTAAGTGCACATGCTAAGTGCACATGCTAAAGCATACAGGCTAAGTGCACATGCTAAGTGCACATGTTAAGTGTACATGATAAGTGCACATGCTAAAGCATACATGCTAAGTGCACATGCTAAGTGCACATGCTAAGTGTACATGCTAAAGCATACGTGCTATTGGCCCATAAGCTAGCAGCTGTCCTAACAGGCCTACCGTGCCCTGGGCTCCCCCAGCAGCAGGAGCGTAGAGGACCTTGTACTCCTTGACCTTGCCCTCGGCGGGCTCCCAGCGCACGTTGAGCGTGCTCATCGTGGGGTTGAGGACCTGCAGGCTCTTCACGCCACCCAGAGGCTCTGAGGAGACCACACACACACACAAGGGAATGGTTACAGTATCTACGCTGCCATGGAGATGGGAACATCCTGCAGTGCTGGATTCCTGAAATGCATATTTTAGTGTCACCACGGTAACAGAGAACTGGGGTTGCATTTGTAAGCAAAGGTTTTCACAACCATCTGCTTTACCGTTAGAAGGAATTGTCAAAATGTCTAGATGTTTTAAATTTGGTGTAAAAGCCCCTAGTGCCAAGAAACTTTGGCTAACCCTGACCTATAGTTGGAAGATGGCTATAGGTCAGGGTAATTCTTCAGGCCTGGCTCATGTTCAAATACAACATGTCATTCTACACATGAATATACCATAATAATAATAATAATAATCATATTAATAAATAAAAAATAAAATAATCATAATAATAATCATAATAATATCTCCATTAAAACATCTATGCTTGTTGCGTGTTTGCATGCGTGTTCCCGTCCTACAGACGTGATGAGGACCAGAGCCATTAGCACCAGACACTGATAAACATTAGCTGACGAGCTACCTGGTGCTAACAGCCCTTCTGGCAGAGCGCCAAGCGTCACTGGAGGTCTCCCCAACACGACACAGGACGCTACTGTGCTGCAGAGCTAACGTACAGGAGACAGCGTTGACAGCCCTGCTGAGGGATTGTTGGCAGTCTCCACCTTGTGGGCGGGGCTGGCATTACACAAAAGGCACGCTCATAGACTTATTAATAGGGAATAAAATGGTGGCTTTGCTCATTGTCGCAATGAAGCAGCAAGTTAAAAGTAGCGGCATATTACTAAAGTGGCTTTAAAGCCACATGCGCAGCACAAACGGACGATTACGTTTCAACCTGCGACACTGGAGTTCCCGACCTCAAGCTCGAGCATGTGCGCCATAGTACAACATAAAATACAACAGGGATTTCTGTTTTGTTTTTAGACTCTACTGTTATATTTGTAAGAATGTGTTTTTTTGCATTTAGCATTTACACTGAAAGTAGGATCGATGTTGTGCTCGCTAAATGCTGGCAGTTGCACATGCAAGAGAAATGCACGCGCAGCTCAGGCACGAGCGTTGGACTATGTCGCATGATTATGACGTCATGACAAACAATCGACCAAACTGGCTTTGTTGACATTGTTAGAAAAGATTTATGTGCATAAGTGAATAAGAGAATATTCTGAGGCACCATATGAGCCAAGTGTGGCACCTGAAAAACATTTACGGAGCAGTTAAACTGATAACTGTGTATTGCAGTTGGTCCTACAGGCTGCAGTACCACCCGTCGCCACACGGCACGGCTGCTTCAAGCCTAGAGGCAGAGTCTCATGTGGGATGTCCATTGTGGCTAAGCAGCTACTGGGGAACAGTGTGAAGAGACAAGAGAGGACTCACTGGTCTTGCCCTGGCCCGAGACGTCTCTGCTCTCGCCGCTGGGATACAGCGCCTCCACAGTCAGGGAGTAGGGCGTGTCTGGGGACAGCTTCTGGAGGACAACAGTGTTCTTCTTTCCTCCAACCTGGGTCTACAGGAGACACACCAGCAGTTAGACACCAGTGGGATATGTGTCTACAGGAGACAAGGGATTAAGACATGGAGCTAGAAAATGACTAACAGGCACCAGTGATTCAAAATCATGTAAATAACAAACTAATGAATTACATTCAACATTTGGGGAGCATTTCAACAAGTTAAAAACATCATCTTAATTCTGCTATTGTGCCCTATTTTTGAGAGCTGTTTCGTCTTTTATAACAAGCCATTCATTTCAAAACAAGAGTCTCAGTGGCCAAATATAACACAATCTAAACTATGATAATTTATGTGATCTATTAAATCAACTATATTTTTCCATTCTACACTTAATCACCTTCTTCCTTTTCATAAACAAAGCAAAAACTCCCAGATGGATCACAACCCACCGCCGTCATCTCATATCCAACTGAAGTGCTCTATAATAAGTGTTTCTGTGAAAAGTAAAGCATGCCTTTGGGATAACCCGGGTAAACAATTCTGCAATGTGTTTGAAGAGTGGATGCTGCACTGTAAACACATTCATAACCACAAAGACACAATGTGTAGCGCAGGATGGGCTTCTCAAAGCAGGCTCCCGGACCCCTGAGGCATTGCAGAGTGTGTTAGGGTTCAGAGGAGCTTAGCTGTTCAAAGTCTGTCTATTGGGGTGTGCAGTGCAACCCTGTAATTATGCTGACCAGCATCTGCAGGGGCTGGATCACTTACTGTTTCAGTTTCATCTCTTCACACGAACCATACCTGGTGTGTCACCTCAGACCAGGGTCGTTCTCTGAGTCCTCTGCTACCCCCCCACCAGCATCAAGCAGGTCCTCGGCTAACGACCTGCACATGTTTGTTTCTTCACGTGTTTTGACTGTGTGCTTTGGACCAGCATGTGTTGTTCCTGCATTGAATCCTAGGACGTTCCACAGAGCTTCACCGGCCAAGTCCCCATCCAGTGCATTATTGGTATTTTCTGGTTGGCCTATCCATCATAATCTAGCTATATGTCATTCTTCACACCCTGTGAAGAGACAGACAGGTGTCCCACATGTCTAATTGGAGCAGCAAGCCACCACCAGGCCAAACATACAGTATATCACATTACTTGTTTTTCTGCAGATAACAAAAAGCTGAAAAACAAAGTCGATGTCAGTGGATCTAGTTTCACTTTCATCTTTCACAAATCCCCGGTCCAGACTATATGAATTATGGTATACGGCTGCAGGGATGACAACACCAGTCCAGATGTCCCTGCATGCGGGTACGTACGGGGGGGGGGGGGGGGGATAAAGGGGCA